>JAPMOR010025062.1:0-23975 GCA_026543865.1 Argiope aurantia | reverse complement strand
CAATGCGCAATATACTCTTTCCAAGTATTTACCTCTAAATCCCTCATCTTAAATAAATCGATTTCTCGTCGGATGATTTTCGATATAGCTGATTTCTGTATTGTATTTTGGTTCGTTGAAATTTTTTTATTTATCGCTAATTCTAATTTTTGTTCAGGAGACAATTCCTTTTCACTATCGGCATTAGTGTCATCATAATCTTCGATAACTGAACCAAATTCTTCTGAATGTGGATTGGTTTATGGGCAAAAAATTTTAAGAAAATTTAATATAAACTTAATCAGATTTGAATTGATTATTTTCTTTTCTTTTTTTTTTCATTTTCATTTTTAAAATCACTATAATTATGTAAATACCATAAGATATTTTCTATTTCGGTATGCCTTTCTTCTGTACGATTTTTCAATGTAATATGTAATTCTTCATATAGTGATGTGTGCTGTTCTTTCAGTGACTGCAACATGAAATTTATTGTTGCATTAGCTGTCAATAAATTAGAATTTCTCCGACATAATACCTCAATAGTCAGTTTTATTGGAAGTAGAGCTGATACAGTTCTGGATATTAAGTCGAATTCACTATCTGAAAAATTAATTTACAGATTAAAATCGATTATTGCTTTTTGGATTGGATTTCTCAGTTTCAAAAATCGTTCCATCAAACTGTTCCAACGTGTTTTAGAATCTAATATTATCATATATTCGGTTTTATTTTCAGTTAGTATATATTTCAGTAATATGTCCTTTTTTATAGGGAAACGTTTAAATAATTTAACAATTTTTCGAACTTTATAAATTATAGAAAGCAATTCTTGATGGGTTAATATTTCATCCTCATTAGCAATATCTTCTTCAACAATTACATTGTCATTATCTTCATTGTCAATATCACTCTCACTCTTACTCTCTTCAAAGTTGGAATCCGAAGTTTCTATATCCACAGTATTTGGATTCTTCTGTTCTTTATTTTTTGGTATAATTCATCTATTACTCCTAATTGAATTCCATGAGCATAGCACAATTGCTGATTTGCGCCAATCAATTTTCCAACTTTTTTCATAACTGTTGCTCCCTCAAACGTTATGGATACAATATCTTCTTTCAGGGATAATCCATGTTTCGCTCATTTAAATTTAAGCAATTAATTAAGCCATTAATTAGCTACTTAATTTCGCCCGTTAAGGAGACATAAACAAACACGTATACTATTTTGGTATATTGGCGATCCCTGAACATATAGTGGAGACAATTTTTTAAATTTCTATTATATACCGAAAAAACGGTATTTAAACTTGTGAATACCGGTATTATTAATCGTACAAATGGCTCAAAACATCGGTATTCGGTATCCCGGTATTGCAATCCCTAGTTTCTATATAGTTTAGTTATATTAGCTTCCCGTTTGAAAGCAACACTAGAGATATTTTGCCATCGACCTCGTCATTTTGAACCACGGTCAGATAACGAAGACGATGCCTAGGCTGCCACCCATCTCTCCAAAATTTCACATCATACCAGCGGGAGGACGTTTGGCCCCGACGGATTTAATGTGCACCAGGTCCACTTACACGACGGTTCTTCGGTGGAATCGGATCTGGAACCTGAAACCGAGACCTTACCACCAGTCCGCTGCGGTCCTATATAGATCGATATCTAAAAGAAGAAGCGATTGAAAATAAGTGATTTTATCCTCATTTCAACATGATTTTGAGGTAAAAGTAATTCTTTGAAAAATCAATAAATGCTGAGTATGCTTCTACAAGAATGAGTACAGGATTTAAAAAACAATTGATCTGAATTCTGAATGAATGGAATTTAACTTTTAACTAAATAGAGGTTGTTTCGATTTTACTGAGATGAAAAATGATAATTGTCATGCTTATGATTTTCAAATTATTTTTGTAATTATATGCAAGGTCTATGAATTGCGTCATTTTAGCTTATATGTTTAAATAATTTCTCCAATGAAATCAGTCGACAATGCATAAGAGTGTCAGGTGTTTTTTTTATATAGTTACAAAAAATAAAGATACTTTCTTTCAGTATTAGAGTTCAGCATGATATTTAACAATATAAAAGAAATCTAAAAGATTAGACGTGAAATTATTTTTTGAATTTTGAATATCTTTTCCTTAATATACACACACATACACACACACACAAAAAAAAAAATCTCAAAGGAAAATACTTCTCCAGAAAATACCACACAATAAATTATTCTCAAATGAATAAAATATTTGGAAATTTTTTTCTTGAAATTTAAATGTAAAACGTCTCTTTATTTGCGATATAATCATGCTAACTATATCATCTTTTCCTAAAAGTTTCATTTTAAACTGTGAATAAATAGATATAATTGATGTTTGTATTTTTCTCATCAATGCCAATCGCTGCATTGGATATTATTAATCGGTTCTACATTCCGGTTATGATGTTTCTTCCTTATACAGCTACCAAATAAATATTGAGTATTCTGAAAAACAATTTCAGAAATCTAAGTGTCTATGAATTTAGAAAAGAGAACATTTAAAATCACATGGTCCTCGAAATCTTGACCTATAAACAAGTCTTTCAGTGTAGATGCTAATCGTGCTGAAAAATAAAATGACTAAATGCTGCAATCGTTTAGAATAAAAGATTAATCGCCTTTTATTTTATTTTCTTTTTTATTCGTGAACTGTTTCATAACTAGATTTTCATTTACTAATGAAAAGCTGAGAGCCAAAAATAGTTAAATTCTAGATTCAATCATACAAATTTTATCAATACTGGGACGTTGTTATTCTTCAAATAAATAAAGGATTTAGAAATGGTAGAGAAGTTTAAGAATTTTCTTTGAAATTTAATTACCTTTGTATCAGAAAGATAATCATATTTTAAGTGGAGCAAGTAGTAAACTATATTTTGCTTTGCAATATAGCATTCTTTTTTTTTTTGTCTTAAAAACATAATATGACAATGCTGATAATTTTTAATAAACTTTAACTGGGCGTCGCTGTAGTCTGGTGGTAAGGTCTCCGAACTGGAGGGTTTGAGGTTCACTACCCGATTCCATCGAAGAACCATCGTGTAAGCACGCCTGGTGCACGTATATCCGTCGGAGCCAAACACCCTCCTGCTGATGCAGTGCGGAAGCTTGGAAAGGGGGTGCCAGCTCAGGTGTCGTCCTCGTCATCTGACCGCGGCTCAAAATTCCGAGGTCCGTCGCAAGATAGCCCTAGTGTTGTTTTAATACGAGATTTTAATAGAATTAATAAATTTTAACAAAAGAGCATGTATAGTTTTCCATTTCTTAAGCTTCGTTCTAGATGGGGCAGCCCTTTTTTCTGATAACGCTTTGTTTCAATAGCTAAAAATATATCCAAATAAAAAATTAATTGTTCGGAAATATTCAATTTATTGCAATGTTATTTTTTCCTACCCCAAACCAACTCTTTAATATGACTTTTTAGACATTTTTAAATCCAACATTTATTGAAAACAGCCCCCCCCAAAAAAAAAATATTGGAAAAATTTTAATTAAAAAATATATTCCCGGACATTTAAGTCTGCTTCCGAAACTTTTTGAAAATACTCTCCAAAATTCTTAAAACAAATTTAGATTTCACAACGGAACAGATCCGACTATATATAATTTATAATACTTTTAATTATTTTGAAGAAATTTAAAAACAAAATTTGAAAAAGTTCATTCATTAATTCATAATTTAATACTCATTTATATGAATAAACATTCTTTTCCACCAAAAAAATCAATTATTATAGAGTGTCTTTTGTTAAGTTTTTAGATTCATGTGGCATAATATTTCCTTCACAACTATAGGAAATAGAAGAAACCTAAATCTATTTTGTAGCTACATTTAATTAGTCTTAAAAAATGATGTATTTCTTTTGATTGATTTGGTTTAGCTATATTAACGTCCCGTTTGAAGCAACACTTAGGCTATTTTGGGCCTCGTCATCTGACCTTATAATTTTGAACCGCGGTCAGATGACGAGGATGACACCTGAGCTGGCACCCCCCCCCTCTCCACACCACACCAGCGGGAGGACGTTTGGTCAGAACGGATTTAACGTGCAAGAGACCCCCTTACACGACGGTTCGTCGGTGGAATCGGGGCTCGAACCTGAAACCCTCCGGTTCCGAAGCCGAGACCTTACCACCAGGTCACCGCGGCCATGATACATCATAGAGTTTAGTTTAGTTTAGTTACATTAATGTCCCGTTTTAAAGCAACACTTGGACTATTTTTGGGACGGACCTCATAATTTTGAACCGCGGTCAGATGACGAATACGACTTCCCAGCTGGACCCCTTCTCCAAACTTCCATGCCACACCAGCGGATGGACGTTTGGCCCCGACGGATTAAACGTGCTTCAGACCCGCTTACACGATGTTTCTTCGGTGGAATCGGACCTCAAACATGAAGCCATCCAGGTCCGATGGCGACACCTTATCACCAGGCCACCGCGGATCTTGATGCATAATAGAAAACATGTGGTTTAGAAAAATAATTAGTAATCTGATATCCCTAAAAAATCAGTTTAATATTAAAATCTGAACTATTTTATTTTTTTAAAAGAAAATCATAAAATAAAATTATTTCTGTAAACAACATTTTCAATTGCTAATCGTTGATATTTCAGTACTTTTTGTCAACAATTTTTTAAAAAATACAGAAAAAAACTTTATAATCATATATACTGCGCACTTTTTTTTTAAATTTTAAAACGTTTTAAAATTGTTTTTTTTTAACAAGAACTATATTTTGGATTCATTTAAACATTTAAATATTAAAAATACAATACGAAAGTTTATAAAATCCATTTTATGTATATCTCGGTAAGAAAAATTTCTATGGACTTAAGAAAAATTTACATCTTAAGTACATAGAAATCTAAATACTTGCAATCTCTGTACTAAAAATTTAAAATAGAGTCCATAGAATTTCTAAATTTTAAATTTACCCAAATTTAAAAATTATTAATTAGTTAAAATATTTATCTAAAAGAATAAATGTCTAAATCATCGTGACGATTTGAACTAATACCAAATTAAAGCAAAAATAAATAAATAAAATTAGTAGCAAAAAATAGTCTGGAGAATGTTTTTTGATGAAAACTGGTGATTGGGTATTGATTCAGCAGATTGGTAATTGATTCAGCAGAAAACTGGTAATTGGGTATATCCTAGATATCTGTGTTAGGAGCCAATTTTTTCGTAATTTCATCAACTTTAGCATACCAGTTTTTGAATTTCAAAATTTTATTACATTTTTTAAATTTTGAACAAAAATATGGAACATTGTAATTTTTGTTGAGACATATAAAATTGGCATCAATATATCAATAATACTTTGAATTTTAAAACGATATATAAATTCTCCACATAATAGTTTTTAAAATTTATCCAGAAATTATGATAATAAAGGAATATCAATATAATAATCAATACAATATAAATTATGATAATAAGGAATATCAATATATTATAATATCAATATAATCAATATAATATATAATATAATATCAATATAATATAATATCGATATTAATCTGCTTCTATATTCCTGTTGTGCTATATCAAACTAAAATCCTATTGTTCAGAAAGTGCATGAGAGTGGTTTTAGGACGGACCTCATCATTTTGGACGTTGTTCACATGAATTGAATTTAAATATCGTTGACACAACGATAGTTAAATTATCATCCCATTTTCCACAATTCCAATCAAAACCAAAATAAAGACGATTAATCGATTGTTACTGACATTTGTTTGCTTATGTGCATGTAACATCATAATTCCGAGATTCAATTTTTACTTTCTCGTATTTGTAGTATAGAGAAAGTATTGTAATTGTCAAAAAAATCAACCTCGAGATTGTGAACAACACATGTTTGGAAAATGTCCGTCTGTCTGTCTGTGACAAAATAACTCAAAATTGTTTTGAGCTAGGCGGAGGAAATTTGATACTTAATCTTTCCACAAAATGTATAGATTTCTATCAAATATTGAGAAATCCAATCAGAGGAAGTCCGTTTGTTCCTTCTGTGCCAATACAATGAGACACGATAAGTATAAGATGAAATATGATAAGATGAGGCCCGATAGGATGAAATTCGGTTCACAGATTTAACATCTATAGGGTACACAATTGTCAAACTTTAAGCCGAATTTGACAAAGGGATGACCGTCTGTCGGTTTGTACTTTCAGAAACATGTAAACGCGATATAAAACATGTAAAAACGTAATGATTCAAATATATCAAATTTGATATGCCATTTTGAGACTACAAATGCAGTTTTATATTAAATTTTTGTTTAATCATCTGGGAAATACACTTCTAAAACACAAATTCGATGTTTTTGGATACTATTAACCGCATGCCAGGGATTAATAGCTAAAAAACTCACTAAGGATGACACGATAAAATCAGTAAAAAATGTTAAATTCATGCCAAAAGTTAATATTTTTTAGCTATTGTATGCCAATATCATGTAAGGTATTCTAAAAGTTACCCATTCCATATTAAAAATACATTTAAGGTATATTTTAAAGATAATTTTTAGATATGAGTATACATATAAATTTTACTCAGAAAATTATTTATTATACATATTTTTGTAATAAAATTAAAAAATAAATAAATCTCTTCATATATATGAGTAAAATGTTGGCAAATGAGAACTTTAGAATTAAATAACATTGCATTTAACTATAGATTAATGATGAGACATAAAAGATTAGTTATGAGACATTCTCATGACATTTTATAAATCAGAGACATAATAAACAAAACTATGTATATTTTCATAGTCTAATTTTAGGTTATTTTTTTTATTAAAGTAAGAAAACTAATCATTAATATATTAAGTTAAAATAGTTATTCTAAATTGACCTGTTTATTTAAAAAGGAATCTCCTAATGTACATTGCCTATGGTCCAAAAAATTATTGGATAAAAAGTTGGAATCCAGCATTGCATTATCTAATCGGAGCAATGATAATTTATAGCTCATATTGTAATAAAATGGTATTCAAAGAAATACCAAATATTTTTTTTAAAAAAAAAAGTAATAATATTTCATGCTTATTAAATCAGAAAAATTCTTAAAATGAAAGTTTTTAGTTTAACTAAAAGTAACCTTTTTTTTTCTTTCGGAAATGGAAGATTTTATAATGCGTAACAAAACAACATAGTTCGGTTCATTTCATATAAAAATCAATTCAAAACAAATTCTGGATGCAATTCTTTTCTTAATTTTGTGGAAAACAAATTCTGGCTTTTCAATCTGACTCCAACATATTCTGGACACATTTTGAGACGAAATTTTAAAAATGTTTAACTGTCAAATATTATCCACACACGCAGAAGGAGAGATTATTTCAAATTTAAGTTGCATTCTGTTTGCTATACCATAGATATTCTCCTGTAAAACTTAAGATTAAAACAGGAATATTTCTGAAAACTTCTTAAATTTCAAAATAAATGTTCCATCGAATTATCTTTTAACAGAAAAATTTACTAAACGTATTAAAAAAGAACAGAGTTTTCATTGTTTCCCAATTTATTTACGAATAACTTTCAGGATTAAAAAATAAATAATAAAAAGAGAGGAAGAGAGAGCAATTCTGATTTGAGACCTACTTTGTTTAGCATTTTCAAACCACCTGCTTGTTTTTAGTCTTTTTCTTTGCTTTCGGTGTCCCAGAGTCGACGTCATAAATTATCATAAATGCGCGCGCATCACACGTGCGATTGCATCTTGAAACTTTTTTTTAGTTCGTCGTTCGATGGGAAAGTAAACTGTCAGTGGTTTTGTCTCTTATAAAATGGTTTATATATTTCAAATTAATAATTTTGTGTAAAGGCTGACGTTGCTGTTATTTTAATAAGATTCATTCGGTAAGTTTTGTTTGTTTTTTTATCCGTAGGTACTTTCTGGTTTTTTGATTAACTCTTAAAAAAATTATCTTTACGAGCTGTATATTTCTGTTTCTATGAGCATTTGTTGCAAGTTAAAATTTGAATTGCATGTAGTTTTTTTTAGTTAAGTTTGATACATTACTAGATGTCTGCAGAATGTGTTTTCTTCTTTTTTTTTGCATATAAATTGTCTAGATTGATTTCGATTATTATTTGCCTGTTTTGAAGGATTGCATGTAATTCGTATTTAGAATGTTTTAATAACTTAAAAATTTTCGATTGATAATAATGGTTTGAGGAAAATGATTAATATTTCTCGCAGAATTTGTTGAAAGTGTTGAGATGAAATAAAACGCATAAACGTGTTCTTTATCGCTTCGCACTTTTTAAAGCATTTTATATACTTTTTTTTTTTTGATATTTTGAAAATGTTAAAAAATCTGATTTCAAATTTTGATGATGTATTTGAAGCTTCCATATCGGATTTATTTATTTCATGTTCGTAAAGATGACATTTTCGTAATAAATCTTGACCTTAATCCTACAGGTGTGAAATTTCGAATCCACATTTCTATTGATGAATTGCACTACTTCAATTACAGTTACTAGCATTTACAGAATTTTATTTTGGACTTGGATTTTATTTTGGATTGGTAGGATCATTTTTTTTTTATTTCGTTTTTTTCGAGTCTTGGGAATGATGAAAATTTATAGCTTCAATGTGGCATGGAGCTCTTAGTTTACTAAATAATCAAAAAGTTAACTAAATAATTAATAATTTAATAACATTTTTGCATTTGGACTTTCAATGACTTTTTTTATCGGTATAGTTTGGTGAACACACATTTTCAAATTTTATTTAAAATCAATCAAAAGCTCGGCCACTCAGTGTGAATTTACCGTCTTATTTAAAAACAGAAATAAAATTATATTCAACGAATTTTTATAAAGGATTTCTGGAAAAAAGATGATTGAAATTTGTTTATATATGTAAATTTTATTTATACTAATTTAATAAATTATAAAATATTTGAAATGCCAGCCATACTGTTTGAAGAAAGAAAAACTTATCAATTATTAAAAGCGCTTATCAAATATAATTAGTAAAATAAAAGACCATTAATCCTGGAGCATTAATAATAAATGAATTGATGTATAGTTTATTTTTCAATCGAAACAATAATATCCAATAAGAAATCAATATAGACTCAGTTTTTAAAAGAATATATTTCACAATACTGATTACCGACATAACTAGGTAACTATTTTAGTAAATGCTACTCTAAAAAGGATTTATGAAAAAAATTTAATTCCTATGTATGCTAGTTGTTCCTTATTAGATTATGTGCTTTTATTTTTAAATCATTTTAGACTCGCGAGAAGCAGTTGTAACTCTTGTATTAGATGTGTTATCAATTCTTATTAAATGTTTATTTTGAATTTAATTCAAGGTAATTTTTTTAAAAACTTTTACCTTATTTGTAAACTATACCATACGAGATTCGCCTCTAAAACTACCTAATTTTACAAATATTTTTGAATAGTATGTGCTCATTCGGAAGAGTCGTTTTAATTTTTTATTTATTTTTAATTAAAATTATTTACAATCTTATCATTATTCCACAATATTTCTAAAGATTATATTTACACAAACTTTTTAAAGTTTTAAAAATTAGTTTTTTGCGATATAAATTTCTGTGCATTTTTTCCTTTAATTTTAATACATGTATTATTATTTTTGTACATAATTACGTGCATTAAAATAGATTGTTAATTGGTAGGTTCCGAATTGCGTAATTGCTGCAGCCATCAACTGAAATCGTGTCGAAACGAATAAAAATCTCTAGTTGATTCAGAATGCAATTTGAGACAAAATCAAGAGTAAAAAAAATCAGTTGGTTGTAGTTAATTCTGCGTATAGGTAAGAATTTAAAAGCTAATTTTAAGAAAAATGTTTAATTATATTTTAAGCTTTCAAGGCGGGTGCAAGAGTCAAATTTCGACTAAAGAAAGAATCTGATTCATCATACTGAAATAATTATAAGGGCATATTTTTTTAAGCTTGTTTCACACAAATGTTTTATCTGTATTGTCAAATATCACACTAACCTTGATTGTTTCTTTTGCCTTTAATCTCAGTGCAAACTGAAAAGTGGTGTAACTAGGGTGTGGCAGGTAGGTTGTGGTCAAGTTCTGTGGGTGGCATTAACCAGGCGGCGCAAAATTGTAGAATAAATTAGTGATATCTACAAAAAATACCCTTTTTTTAAAAAATTCTTATTCCTTAAGATTAAAATAAACCTAAAAAATAATAAACCGGAATTCGAGTTCAGGATAAACATGCTTATGTCATATTTCTATGTATCGGAAACTTCGATCTTTCTACTAAACAGGGAGTAGTGTTTTGAAATGTCTAATGGGTTGTTTAGAATTGCATAAATTTAGCTGAATCGGAAGGACGCAAATAAATTTCATTAAAAATGAAAGTGTTTAATTGCAGAAAACATTAATAATAAGACCTTTACAGTAATAAAAAATAGCACGGGTGGAATTTTCTTATTTTTTGTTTGCAATGGGTTTATTTTATTGTAAATTCTCTTCTCAGAAAGAAAAATGGCGAAAGAACTTTACTTCTGTAAACGAATTATTCGCTTGAATGACAGCTCCGGTTTATTAGCTAGATCAGCTCAGTTTGAGAAGTTCATTGAGCCAATAATCATTTTATTGTTGCATAGTATTTGGCAATGAAAAGATTAATCTAGCAAATTCTCTTGATAATCACATTGAAATTTAGAAGGATACATACATTCCAAGAAAAGTTTTGTGCCGAATATTTAGCTTTATTTTTCAAGAAATGCATTTTTTTAATTTTAATGTTTTCAATTTTAAAATATTCGAATGCTATTTTGAAAATTAAAGCTCAGTTTTTAATTTTTTTTTTATTATTTAACAAAAAGCAAAGAATTTTAACCAATGTTCATTTCAGCTTTATCTGTTGCTTCAGTGAAACTGGCGAGTTCTTTTCTCAAAATTAATTCGACGAAAAATTGTTTCCGAAATTTTGAAGCATGTTTTCTTTAATCGAGACGTGTTTCAAAGATTAGCCTAGTTAAATATTCGACTCAATGTTAAAATAAAAAGAATTCAAAATAAATAATTGGTTAAAATTTTATATAACTAATTTTTTGCTCTTCTTTGAAAAAAGAAAATTAAGTTTTAAAAATATGCTCTTGAACTGGATTTCATTAAAAATGTGTAATGGTAGTAAAATATTTTTAAAGAATCGACCGTGGATATTCACATGTAAATCATTCACGAAATTAAGTTTTAGTAATGAACTTCTCCAGAATTTAATATCGTTTTTTTAAAATTGTGGCAACACAAATCTAGGCAGATTGCAAAACAAAACATAAATGCGCTCTTTCAATGAAAGTGAAATGATAAATGAAGTAGTTAATATCGTAAGCTAATATAAACAATTTTTTTTTCGTAAATATTTATAAACATGAATTTTATATATAAATTTAAAATCGCAGCTAGTGAATCCATCAAGTTAATTTCATAATGGAACAACGAAACAGGCAATTTAAATTTGAACAATGAATGGAATAATAGGCAAGTTAATTCGAACAATTGGATCAAATGGAATAATAGGCAATTTAATCGCATCCAAAAATATTCTCAAAGTTGTTAAAATTGGAAGCATTGCTCAACTATCCAATATCAATGAAGAGAACTTTTTTGTCACGCTATCTTTAAATTAAAAGAAAATATCATACTAAGTGTTATTTTTGTGTAGTAATATTTTCAGAAGTTAGCACTAAGACAAGAGATTTCTATTAATTTGATTCATTTAAAACTGTTTGAAATTTTTTAAAAATTGCTTTGAGGTGCAATTCCATGCCATCCAAAATCGTTTAGTGTCAAGTTGGATTAAATTTGGTCAAGTAGTTGGACTAATATGCCAGTGGATTGACATATACAGTTTCTCTTTTAGTATTAAGATAAATTATATATTAAATACGGGTTGCTTTTCATCTAAAAGACATGATAGTGATATAATATTAAAATGTTTAATTTTTTTCAAATTATGCCAAAAATTTATGAAATTTTGTTGAAAATGTCTAGGAAATGTTTATATTAATTCTTGAAATCACTCAAAAAGGGCTTGAATAATAAATTCGAATTGTTTTATCTCTGAAAGTTTTGAACTCTGCTCATATTCTTAGAAGCATTTTTTAAAAAGAATCGCTTATAATATACATTTCGATTTGCTAATCATTACGTTTTTAATACATAATTTCAAATATTTTTGCTCATTTTAGATGCATTTTTTTTTAATCAGTTGACTTTATAACTGCTATATTTAGATTCTGAAAAGTAATTCAATTAATCTGAAAATAATTAAGTTGTATTGATCGACTGCTAGGCTATATTGTATGTTTTATTTAAAAAATATTTAGATTTAATTTCATTTTCCATTCCCCATTATGTTTTTTGGCGGGATACAGAGGAGAAGAAATATGAAAGAACTGCAATTTAAAAAGGGAAAGGAGCACTGCTTTGCTATTTTTCCCTAAGCGCTTTTTTATGTAGGTATGCCCTGGGTCTGAATTCGCAATCTATGCATTTTGTGTATTAATAGCATTTTTTTTTAATTGATGGCCCTGAAGTTGGTTTTTAAGCCCTTCCATTTATTTATTTTACTGTTTGCTTTGATTAATTCTAAGTGAAGAGGATTTTAGGAACCACTTAATATATCTGAAAGCCAAGGTTGTCAGTTTCATTTTCAGCTGCCAAGCTTGTATTACTTTTGCTTAGCAAAATGTTATTGCCACATCTCGCAGCAAACTATTTGATTAATGACACTAAGCCCGTTTTTTGTGTAGACAAAATAGTTTTAAAACTGTAGCTGCAAGCGGTTATTTGAATTGTGAAGATTAGATTAAATGATTCATCTGCAATATCAGTTTCAGCTGCTCTTAATCTTAGCTTCCGCTGTACCACTTGAATTAATCTTTCAAAATTCATATTCTCCCCCTCTCCTCCCTGCACAGACCTTTATGCAAATATATTTAATAATAAAATATAAACGACTTGGCATAGCTTAAAAAAATCAAATGACTCAAATTAACTTAAAATATGTAGAGCCTGTTTTATTCCCCTTTAATTTCTCGAATTCGAGGTAGGGAGAGAGAATAATAATCAAGAAATTCGAACTCAAAATTTTGAAGGATCTCTGCGAAAAATACATTTTTGGCATTATGCTTGTCTATGAACATAACTCAAAGCGCCTTTAGCTAGACGGATGAAATTTGACGTATGGTCTTTATACCAATTTGTAGATTTCTATCGAATTTTGAGTTATATCTGTTCATAGGAAGTCTGGTCGTCGTTTCGGATATAATTTAACAACACAATAATTACAAAAGGAGAGCTAGATAGATAAAATTTGGTACATAAATTTAACAATTGTATTGTAGATGCCTGTCAAATTTTGAGTATTTTCAAAAGCACGTAAACGTGACAAGTAAAAAACGCAGTGACTTAAATATATCAAATTTGGTATGTGGTTTTGTGACTACAAATGTACTTATGCGTCCTTTTTTTGTTTCTGTTAGTTGGGAACAACGCGTTTAAATCATATATTTAATTTTGTGATATTTTCCGCATGCTAGGAGTCAATCTATAAAACTCGAAATCTAAATTCCTGCCTGAAGTTAATCTTTCCTAACTATTATATGCCATACAAGGCTTTCTTCGGAATAATGCCTTTATTAGTGTATGAAAAAATGTTGAGGAGACCAAGTTTCATGCCCCTAAAAACCATGCCCTTTTTAACCAAAGAGAACATTTACTAGCATTTTTTTTAAATTATGATCTTTGATTTAAGCACTGCACAAAAGATACAATATCAGCCAATTTGCAAACGATCTGCAAAATTCTTTAAGGAAGGAATCTTTAATTTGTTATTTTAGAATTAAAACTTTTCAAGAACTGGTATAGAGGAGATTGAGCTTCGAAAAATAATTAATACTATTTTAAACAGTTTTCTGAAACAATAAGCATTTTAATTCGCTTATTTTTTAATTTCTTATTTTTGCATACTTTCGAATATTTTGCTTTAAAATAAATAATTTTTGCCACAATGCTAAAAATTGTAATTTAAAAAATTGGGCATTTATAAATTATTTTTTAAAAGTTAAGTTATTCTAGTTTTTGTGTTACACTCACAGGATTTCAGAAATGAAATAAATAAATAAATAAATACAAGTTTGGAGTTTAACTTTGTATAATTACAAGACACAATGCATGCATTCCATTTTTTACATCTTTTTTTTTTTTTTTTCTTTTCAAATGGCTGATGAAGTCCTTCACTGAAGACCTTGAAGAAACTACGAAATCGTAAACATATATTTAAATCCAAATGATCAAGGAATATAATGGATTGTATTTGTTACCCTGTCACCAGTTATCCCCTTACTTTGTGTGGGAATCAGACATATTCCAAACGTAAGGTCCTCTTTCTAACAATCAAAACCGTGAAGTGTAGCATGGGTCATTTCGCTGTAATCAATTTTATTTTATGAGAAATTCATTTCTACTTGCTGAATAGGACTGTTGCTGAATTTGAACGTTTATCACTTAATACTAAACAAAGAGATCGGCAGCTATTGGCCCGACAAATAAAGACAGATATCTAATATTAACACTATATAGAAGGGAGTACATTATTGTATTTATCTTTTAAAAAGCTGTAATTAATTTTTAGACTG
Organism: Argiope aurantia; assembly: GCA_026543865.1. Lineage (NCBI taxonomy): Eukaryota > Metazoa > Arthropoda > Arachnida > Araneae > Araneidae > Argiope > Argiope aurantia. The sequence continues at coordinate 9,272 of JAPMOR010025062.1, read as the reverse complement.
TTGCTTAATTTTTAGAAACCTCTGCTTACCCATCATACTTTTCATTCTCTCATTTCCAAGGGTTGCGGTTTTCGCCCAATAATCCGTTAATCTCGGCATCTTCACTCAGCTCATTACAAACGAGACAGTAAAAAATGCCCAAATTTCTTTTATGCTTGCGATTGGATACAAAATTTATCTTCATATCCTCGCTGCTTTGCACAGCATTCCGCATACTTATTTGTATTCAATCGCATCTGTATCTTCAAACGGTATTTTAATTTCTTCTTGAGTTAAAACTTTCCGATATTCTGGCATTCTAGCAAGAAATTTTAGTTGCTGGCGAGCAGAGAGCGTACTGTAAATGGAACATCTACCCTCAAATAATTTCTGAAGACAGCAATCAACAGTGACAGCGGGAACGGAAGCAACCCCCTGTTAAAAGAGACGAAAAGACGCCCCACACAGTTCTACGACCCAGCTGGGTCGTAAAACGATGTGGGACGTCTTTTAGTTGTATGACAATTGCATACAGAACACTTTGCGTACCAGTCATAAAACTGTCAATCAATAGTCTCATTTACAGTGCGGTTCGGTTACTGATGAGGGTCACTTCTAGAAGAGGTTACAATATTTTAAACGTTATCTAAAAGTGTCATATTTGGCAAGAGTTAGCATGATGTTTGACACAATTTCGAATAAAAACATTAAAACAATTTCATTAAAACATTTCATGCGTTTTCATACTATATGAATCATTTCCACTGTGCTTTTTATGAAAGATGGATTGCTTTTCAATGTATTTATTCAAAAATGTATGATAGAAATCATTGAGGAATGATATTTCTTCTCATATAAATAGTGTATCCACTGCGAAATAATAATCATTTGTTCTAGATTTTAGATATAAATACATTACTTTACATAAATATAACGTTTTGCATTAAACGAAAGAATTTGCGTTTCAGTTTTTGCTTTATTTCTTCTTGCTTCGTTTAATTCAATAATTTCGAACATTAAAATATGTTATATAAATATATTCACTTAATGAAATTGTTTATTAAATTTAAAGTACAATTAAATGAGGTTAGTGGTATTGGAATGATTTGTAAGGAGAAAAAAAGTTGGAAAAGCAATTCTTGAAATGCCGTAAGTAGTAAGAAAAGCTTCCAACTACGGATGTTAAGTTTCCATGCTATATCAGTTTTAAAAAAAATTAGTTTCCGGAATTATTATACTGAGTAAAGATTGTGTTTATGCTCTTGAATTTGTGAATAATCATGGTGCTCTTGAAATTCTGCATTTATCTAAGATTATAACATTTAAAAAGGTACTGTAAACTTTATTTTATGCATGAAAATGGAAATTCTTGATAAGTTAACGACGAAACGGAAGATATTTCGTATTGCTTCTACAAAATTAACAAGGTTTTTATTTGTTCTTAGAAAATTGTGATATTAAAAAGGAAAGTTATCAAGAACAACTTTCGAAGCATTTGTTAAGTTTAGAAGCAAAACAATCATACCTCAAAAGCCTTAACAGTGAAATTGAGGATTTAATTTCTGATAGTGCATTGTTTGAAACAGAAATTCAAAGCTGTCTTGAATATGAAGAGCAAATAAAGGAAGCTAAGTTCAAAATCAAAAGTAAGATCAATAAGTAACGGACAGGAAGTTGTATTTTTTTCGTTTTAAAAGCAGAATATAACCCTGGCAGTTACGCGACTTTGCTTCAAACAGCTAACGTCCAGGCATTCCTAACGTTTTGCGTAGTGATCTAAAACACGCTTTAAATTTGAAACAATACATCAAGAGAAACTTTTAATTTATACTTTTTCGAAATGCGAACCCATCGAGAAAATATTCGACGTTGACGACTTTTAATGACATTATAATAAATATTTTACTGAGTGTTTAGGAATTAGGATTATTCATTGTAAAGTAATTTCCTTATATTATTTTAGTTTCAAACATTTGCGATTTTATTTCGATTCCCATATTTTTAATTAAAAATGTTTTATTTGTTAGCACAAAAATAAAAGCTATTAAAAATAGTTCATTTGGATTACATTTTATCGTACTTGAACTTAATTAATGCTACAGTGTAATTTATTTTTCAGATTGGACGGAGGACAATAAAAGGAAGAATTTCTTGAACGTTGGTTCTACATTCCCATAAAAGGACAACGGGTGAGCATTGTTCTAGTTTTCTTGTTAAAAAGACATGTTCACTAGAATGATTTAATTATTAGTTGTTTACGAGAGAGGTTTTAAAATGCAAATAATGGTATATTTTCTCTAAACTGAATCGAATATTATTTTTTTCTGTCAGTGATTTAAAATTTCGATTTCTCAGAATATTCATTATTGAAGCTTCGCGACTTTGAAACTCCATTCCACTGCACTGTCGTGCAAGTAAGCCTGGTGTGTATTCAAATAAGCGGAATCAAATGCCACACCGCTGAAGTTTGGAGAAACGAGTGCATTCTCAGATGCCATTCTAGTCATTTGACCACGGTTTGAATTTATGAGGTTCATCTTAAAATGATCCTCAAATTCATTTAAAACGAGACGTAAATATCTGTAAAATCCAACTAGATCCCTTTATTCATTCTATGTATCGTATCTATTAAATGGAAAATATGGTCATAGACTCCATGTACTACCATTGATAAGATGTGGGAAGTGGTGATATAAGATTATTTGACTGCAATTTCCAATAAAGCATTTAATAATTATATTGCACAAAAGGAGCATTTAAAATTTGTGAATGCATCAAAACGAGATTCAGGAATTTTGTATCTGGACTACAATTTTGTACCTCTAGTTAATAAATTAATTTTGTATCTTGTCATAAATTCAATTTATTTGGTTTTAATGTTTTTACTTATTTCCTGATCCCATTTCTTACAGAAAGAAAAAAAAATGTTGTCAAAAATTGAGTTAGAAAAAAATAGGGTGCGATGCATTACCCTTTAGAATTTCTTTGGGCTTCCCTTGTAAAATGTTCTAATTGCCTTTTCGGTAATTTATATACAATTTTACAAATTGTACATCAGTATGTGACTGTTTACAATTAATAATTTGATTTTAGAAGCAGTTTGGAGTATTAATGCTTCAATTTTAATTGAAATAATTATCTTGTTACAGCAAATGCTTTAATGAATTGTGTATTTTAATTATTCTGATATTTTTTATTCGGTTCTTGCAACTGATTCGTGTTAATAGAAAGCGTCAAGCGATCACTAATTCTTAATAATCAGTAATATTTATCGTAAACGTGTGAATCATATTAGACGAATTTTCATTTTTAATAATCGTTCTGAAAACATCAAATATAAAATATATCGAATAATCAAATAGACTAAATCTTTTCATTTTATTTTCTTGATTTCAGATTTCAGTGTAACTTAAATATTTGTTCATTTCCTATAAGTTTAGTTTATTTAGTACGAATGAATTTTTCAAACTAATTATAACAGAAGGTTGGAACCTATTCTAAGTAACATTCGTAAAGTTATAAACAAAGGCTGACATAAAGGTGACTGGGAAAGCAGTCACCTTTATGGTAAATGTGTTTTTGATGTATTTCTAGTTTCATGAACTTCCTTGGAAGAATTGCATCTGTAAATTTTTTTCTTATCTGTGGATTTTTTTTTCTTAGCATATAATTGAATAATAGCACATATCAAGTCATTAAAAGTAGTTCATTTGGATTGCATTTTAACAGCTTTGAAAGTTTTCAAGAATAAATGCAAAATTACTCTCTTGCTCTCAATTGTGCTTGTGTATTTTTTAATGAAAAAAATTTTGGGGGGGGGGGAGTGAGAACAAATGAGCATTTTTAGCACCTTAAAGTATTTTTTCTAGCTTTCTTTTTTCAGGTATTGTTTTTAAAATAACTAACCAATAATCAAGTTGAAATCATTATTTATTATAATTGTTAAAGATTAATTGCAATAAAGGTAAGTAACCCTTAATGGTTAATATTTTTTAGATATTTAGTTAAGTATCTTTGTTTTTACAAACTTTATAATGTACTTTTAAACACCTGTGCATTTTGAAGGCCCAATTCTTGACAGCTCATTATAAAATATTTAGCAAACATGAATGTCCGTTCATTTTCGTAGAATAATTTTAACTCCATCTTTTAACGGGTAGCGGATCTTGAATGTTGCATGAGAGCAAGAAATGTTACCATAAACTGCAAATATTTAACGTCAAAACTTACATCTGTACAGTTAAATGTTTTAAACATTTTTTTTTATAAATTCTAACTGTTTGGAAAATTATTTGGAACATTTAAAAAATATATCCATTTTCATGAGTTTTCACTTCTTGACATTTTTAAATAAAGATAAAAAAAAAATCTTCTTTTAGTATACGAAATGAAAAATATTAAATTGTCAGATCTTTTTAAACAGCAATCATATATATATATATATATTATTAGGTGTAAGTGGAAAAATGAAATATATTATAGCTGCTCTTGTAAAACACCAGCAATTTATTAACTTTCTTTTATGTCTTTCACATGGGGTTGTCGCTTAAGGTTTGTAGACAGAATGCATGTTCCTGGGCTTTGTGCAACTCAACGTTTTCGACTGGCATTCATATACTTTCTTTTAAGTGAATGAAGTAACTTTTCCTGTTCACTTTTCAATCTTTTTTTTTATCTGATACTTTTTATTTCTCGGCGATAGCTTATTTGAGCTTACGTTTAATGAAAATTCTAATAACATAGCATTCAAAACATTTCATAAATCAAATATGGCCATTTGATTAATTTTTTTAAACTCTGAAATTTTGTTAAATAATTTTTATTAAATCTTAATAAAAGCAGTCTTCAGCATAACGCGGTAGGATGTTTTCCGTGTAACTGGAAATCATGATTCGAGACATGCAATATCGGACAAAGTTATTTAATCTCAAACGCGTTTCAAATTTATAATTGCTTAAATTGTTAATAAAATGTTTTTTAATTGTGTAAATAAGAACAACGAAGATGACCAGAGATAAATATTTTGCATTGCAGAAAATATAAGGGAAAGTGCTGAATTTGTGCGCAATGAACGTTTGCTTATCTCTTTGTAATTAAATTGGTGGCTCTCAAATTTATTAATCGAACTTTCAGAGAGTAGGAAATTCGAATATAAAAGAATTTAATTCAGTATTACTCAAACTATTGGTATTTTATATCACAGCTTGTCTAAAAAGAATGAGTTAGATTCTAAATTTTAAACATTTTTAGTCATTGTCTGAATTCATGTATTTATCCAAATATTCCTAGAATTGCTTTAAAACGGGATGTTAATATAACTAAAAAATCATGTCTTAATCTAATAAAACTATTGGATTAAATACAATAAATAAAAATAAAATCCAATAATAAAACTATTGGATTATTGGAAAAAATTAATAGTTACTATTAAATATTATTTGTTACTAACGTTCTAACTTGTTAATAGTTTATTTATATCTTATTAAAATGGTGAAATTTTAATAATAATTGAATAATAGAAGTTTTAAATGTTTTATTTGATATATAACTGAAGCATTTAAAATGCATTAGTTTTAGATTTGAAAATATTTTTATGATGCTATTATTTATGTAGTACAAAATTTAAAGATTTGGTAAAACCTAGCATTGTAAACTAATATTAAAACTAGTCCTGGCTATACGAAAACGGTTTTTTTTTTTTTTTTTTGCTTCTTATGAGAATCTTGCTATTTACTTTACAGTATAATTAATTTCATTAGAAACTTAAATTTAAAAATATCAACTAAACACTCTATTCTAACAATTTTTATAAATTCTAAATGCTAGTATGGATATAATATATGTACATTTTTTTGCAAGTTTCTTGCGAGTTATGTTATCGATATCTGGACTCGGAAGTTTGCAAATTCGTGCCATCAGTATATTCTAAAATGCTGTACAATATTTTTAATCAATTCTGAAATAACATATGAGAATCTTGAATCTGTAGATTTTTTTGATCTAATACGATTGTTTAGGAAGTCTTAAGATATTTTAATGCTTTTTTTAGGTATAATATATATGCATATGCTTTTTATTTCATTTTAACACATTCATAAAATTTTCTACATTGTTAAATTCAAACTTAAAAATATTTAACCTCTTAATGCGCTGGAATTACCCTATGAATCTTGGAATTCAATAGCGGTAACTGTTAAAGTCGCGAAACTTGATTTTTGTCCTTTTAACTTCATATTCACAGAATCGAAAATGCGCCACATATTTGACTCTTTGACAGTTTAGAAAACCAAATTTAAGGTTCGCCTTTGAATCTGTACGGTTTGAAATCTACTGTGCATTATCTATTTATCATATTGTTTATATTTGCAAGAATATCAACCATATTCATTAAATAGAATGAGTAATTGTGATTGAAATTTTTAAACAACCTATTTTTAGATTGTAATTTTTGGAAAAAATTTATTTTGTTTCAATATTGCTTTAAAAAAATTTAGTTAAAAGATTATTAATTTAAACACTATATGTATTTTTTTTTCCATCTAAAGGATTTAAAAGAAAATAAACGAAGAACAGTTATTGTTATTGACTATGAATCACCTGTATTTAATATGGAATGCATTTGTTAAAAACAATCGATTTAAAATTAAAGTCAAATATGACGTTAACTGCGATATTTGTAAGATATCAGACCAAACGAAATTGCCTTCAAAATGCAAAGGTTTTTGAATTCTGAATTTTGTAATTATAGATTTGTATGTTTTTATAATGAAATTATATTTATAAATATACATTTATGCACTTGTGAATGTTTTAATGCAATTACTTAACTGTGCATGTTCAATGTTGAGGGAGTTCTATCCCTCTGATTCACGTCTCGATTCGACTTCTGACTCCGCCCCATCACTATCGTTCTTCGAGCGTTTCGAGGGATTCACTCACCACGACATTCCTTGTGACTGGGAACGAATCCTACAATGCTCGGCAGACCACAATTTCTGTTCTTGCATCTCCGCTCAGCAAATGAAATGTGATCAATATTCATTGTATACATTTGCAGGGAATTGAACGGTATAGATTATTTTCCTCCTACAGTCTTGGCCAAGAGTGGTGAAACATACAAGAATGGGAGGGGGGGGGGGGGTTAATTCGGGGGTGGGGGCGGAAAAAAATGGCGGGGGGGGGGGGGGGGGGTATAAAATCCGGCAAGAGGGCAAGCCCATTTTCTCTTATTTGGCTTCAAAATAACTCATAATAGTTCAATTTAGTTAAAGGAAGTTAAATATTATTTGGCTTTTTTATTAAATTCAGATACTCAGATTCTTTTCTGCGGGGAATTTGCGGACCTGACGTCATTATCCAAAAAAAAACCAACCAAAAATTATCGGTAATACCAAACGTCCAACCTAAAATTATCGGTAGAATGCGACATCTTATTGATTTGTCACCTTACCGATTTCCTAAATGTTGTCAAACCTCTTAAACCTTATTTGGATATTTCTATTGTATACAGTATATTAATTTTAAGATGGTTTTTTAATTGTTATAATCGTTAATACTCAGCTCTCCATAACCATTCTGAAATAACGAAAACTTCTGCCGACGGAACTCTATTTCTCGCAGACGGGGGAGGGAAGTGGTTGCCGACAGAGTGAATGCCCCCTTGCTAATGCCGCTTCTGGGTTAACTTAAGCCGAGTTTAATAACAATGGGATTGGGTTTAACAACAATGAAACAATGCAATGAAATGTGTATCATAGCCGATAAATATGTAATCGGCCGAATTGTTTAAAATCGGTGGGGGGATGCAGGCATTCTGTGGTTCCAATAATAATTATAACCCCCTCATTAAAAAATAGCAAATTTAGTGAGACATTTAGCAGAATTTTCGACTTATTAGTGTAAATTTTTTAAAATAGCTTAATGGTAAAACATAGATTAATTTTTTGCTATCCAAGCAGCTCATAATTCAATATTTTTCGTGTTCAATTCAGAAGTATATAGCTCAGTTTTATATACATACTTTCTTAAAATTTCAGAACTGAATTATTCTAAAGTTGAATAAAAAAATTTGTTGAATAAAAAATATTTCGAGCTATTTTCTTTCAAAGGTTATAATTTAGATGTTAACCCTCATAATTCGGATGCTTATCCCTCATTTTCGCAGGTTATAATTCAGGCAGTATTTTACTGTATCCCGCTATTTTTTTATCTTCATGTGCTTATTTTTTTCACTATTACAGATTTGAATTGTATCATATAATTATCGGGTGCCATATAATAGCAGTTCAATTCTTTAAATAATTGAATTGGTTAGCAAACACAGCATTTAAATAGTGATTTTAAAAATTCGGCAGCAAGAGGGTTAAAGCTATCAGATCAAAAGAACGAACTTATATTATGAAGAAATAATAAACACCTAACAAATGCAATTTTAAAAATTATTTTATAAGACTTGTAAAACTGAATATGCCATAACCAATTAATAATTAAAATTCCATATATTATAAATAATTATTCTCAACTTTATTTTATGATTTTAGGGATTTAGTGGCAACAAAAATTATAGCCCGAATATTTTATAGTTCATGGAATTTGTTCTTTTGACGAATTTATTTACAATGAGGTATATATTTTTTTAAATAGACCTACCTACATTCTGCGCCCCCCCCCCCAGCCTCCCTGAAACTCAGCAGTTCTAATCATTTGCCTAATTGAAAATCCGAATTCTCAAAAAGGTGCTTTAGAAAATTTATGACTTAGTATCGGAAGCTTTACTTCATTCATTTGTTATGAATAGTACATATCAGATTGCACTTCATTTAAAATAGCCTTCAACGTATTGGATAATTGTGGCTTTAATTAATGATTTCAAAATGAATTCGGATTCAAAATTACTATTATCAAAGAACAAATTTTTGAATTTTAAACCGACAGTTAATAATATCATTGATAAAAATACGATGTCTTTCATCCATAAGTACACAAGTCTTACTAGTGAACCAATGTGAATCACTTAATTTAGCTTTTAAGTAGTTAAAACACAACATTTGCCTGAAGAGGTCGGTAAACATTAAGCATATCAAATCGCATCACGCTTGTGTAAGAATAAAATGCTTACAAAAGTTTCTAGCTCTGGATTAAATACTTGATTCAGATGTGGTTTTCGTAGGTTGTGGAAATGCTGCACTGGCAGATTTTCGTTCTTTTATAGGGAGTGGAGTGTTAAAAATTCACCACCTGCCAAGACTGCATATGCTTTTTTAGTGCTTGAATAAAATTTATAAATTTTAAAC
>JAPMOR010025040.1:55010-79513 GCA_026543865.1 Argiope aurantia | reverse complement strand
ACAAAGAAACAGACATACCCCTGTACATAGAAAAACTCAGATGCCCTTCACATACACGTATAAAACATACACATACGCATGTAGAAACACAGACACACCCGTACACATACAGAAACTCATACACAGAGAGAGAGAGAGAAACATATACACATAGAAACACATACACAATGAAACATACATACACACAGAAACACACATACACAAAGAAACACATACACAATGAAACATACATACACACAGAAACACACATACACAATGAAATATGCATAACACAGAAACACACATACACGATGAAACATACATACACACATGCACAAAGAAACACATACACACAGAAACACACATACATATAGAAACACATACACAATGAAACAAACATGCACGTACAAAATCACACACACAAGCAGGAAAACCCACGCACGTGCAAAAACACAGCCTGCGCATTCACCAGTTATCCGTTATATCATCTTAACATAGCATATCGGCAGATATGCAGTTTTGTTTTTATGACTGGGATCGATAATTTCACAGTCAGAAAGAAAAAAAAAATCTCTGAAATTTACCTGTTGGAGTTAAACGGAATATAAACACAAAAATGTTGAAATACAAATAAAGATTTATTTAGCAATTAAATATAAAGTTTTGGTTTCAAAACCAAATAATATATATTTTTTAAATATGCATATAATTACATTTTATTCTTTTTGAATTAATAAATGGGTTACTGAAAAATTACAAAACCTAAATTTGGTTACAATTCTCGGTATTACTAATAATTTAGAATGCAACATTCTCGACATATTATTACTTTAATTCTGAAGATTCCAAACTAGAACTACGAAATCTGGCCAAGTGTGAAATAAATTACATTATTTAAAGCCAATCAATCGCTATCAATTCCATGAGATTTGCGCTATTATTTGATTCATGTTTGCTTTTCCGTATTAAAAGATTCAAGTAACTCACCATGAATTTAGCACGTTGATTCAAGGAATGGCAATTTTCAAAGTTTTAGATGGGAGAAAAAAATTTAACAGCAAATTGGAAACAAGTCGCCGATAATTTTATGCATTTCTAAACTTGTCCTCTAATGTGACATCTAAGACTTAAATTAAAAAGAAAACTAATACACTTTTCAATTTGCTATATTTAATTATACACCAAATAAAAGGCTAACTTGAAATTATAAATGTCTTTATTCAACATCGAATACATTTCCCTCAGAGTCTAATTTGGCATGATTTTAATTGTATCTGAGAACCTTCCGAAAATCTAATTCATTCGGGGGTTTGTGGTTTCCTGTTAATGGCTAGAAAGTAATTTGGGGAGCAAAACTTCAAAATTTGCTCCTTCGATATGTTTATATAAAGAGTTTTATTAGAAGAGAGGCTGCAGAACGATTAACAATTTTAGTGATTAATCAGATTATTTTATAGTTAAAGAATTTACAACCATCACAATCGATGTTGGCATTTTGAGTAGTGAAGCACCATTAGGTAAGTTTTGAATTATATGATTTTTTAAAAATTTTTGTTTGAGCAAATAAAGCAGAATCAAAGCACTGATCAGATATTGCGTATTTTAATAAATTTCTTAAACGAATATTGAATGAAGCTTTACTTCTATTTGACCTTTGAAAGATAAATAATGTTTACATGATATCGTCATTAGGGCATAAGGAATACTTTCTTTATAAAAACACAAAATGCTTTTTTTCGTAAAATGACAATGCTGTGTGCATCATTCAATAAAATCAGCAGGATTGATCTTAACGAAACTTATACGAATAATTAATGCATACTATGCAATGGACATGTATGCAATAATTAATGCATACTATGAGATATAATTTTTGTTTGAACAATTAAAGCAGAATCAAAGTCCATATCAGATGTTGCGTATTTTAATAAATTTCTTAAACGAATATTGAATGAAGCTTTACTTCTATTTGACCTTTGAAAGATAAATAATGTTTACATTATATCGTCATTAGAGTTTAAGGAATACTATCTTTTTAAAAAACATAACGCTTTTTTTCGTAAAATGATAATACTGTGTGCATTATTCAATAAAATCAGCAGGATTGGTCTTAACGAAACTTTCTTTCATATTCTATAATTAACTTCTCATGTCAGATGACACCTTACATGTCATTTGTGTACAATTGAACCGAGTTATTAACTTTTGGCGTGAATTCAGCATTTTTATTCAATCTATCGCATTATCCATGGTGAAATATTTGGCGATTAATTCTTAGAATGCGTTAATAGTAGCCAAATTTCAAATTTATATTTTAGACACGTTTTTCTCAACCGTTTGGAACAAAAAAATGTGACAAAAAACTGAACTTGTAGTCATAAAATCCCATACCAAATTTGATATATTAAATCATCGTTGTTTTTTTTTTAGATACGGCATTTACATGTTTCTGAAATCACAGATCGACAGACAATCAGCACTTAATTGGGTTTGTTAAAATTTGAAAGTTCTCTACGCTATAGATCTGAAATGTGTGTACTGAATGCCATCTATCTAGCTCTCTTCATTTTGCAATTATCGAGTTAACGTATATTCAAACAGCTAGACAGATAGATTTCCTCAGAACGGATTTTACTCAAAATGTGACAGAAATCTGCAAATTTGGTGTAAATTTCAACCAAATACCTCAAATGTGTTTTTTATTTATCTTTGTCATAAGCAAACGGACATTTTTCAAAAATGTTTTTTTTAAACCCATGAAAGTCTAAAACATGGAAATTTGTCAGAACTCTCGAATTCAAAATTTTTCATGATTGCTATTCTTTCTTCATATAACGTATACGAAAAAGTAAAAATATGTAATGGATTAGAAAAAATAAAATAATATATATATTTTTAATTCATTAAATGTTCTCCCGGAGGCACCTCGAAATGAGATTGAGAATCTTCCGGCATGGTGGTTGGTTCTCGCCAGCCTGTACGGTACCCGAAAATGTGAGGGTCTGGCTATTCCCATCGACGACGGGACCTACTTCTTTAGAGAAGGGTTTTACCGTAGTCAGTAAGGGCCCTTAGGACTCAACCACAGTTCCCACCAGTGTTGCTGTTGCGGCGGTCCGGTCATTCAGTATTATTTATACGTGTGCCTTCGGGCGGGTCGGTGTATGGTCGGGTCGGGTATGGTAAATTCAATACATGCTTGATTTTTTTTATTTTGCAAATGTTGCATAGTTAGATGCATTATTGTCATTTCTATTTAAATATCGGCTTAACTGCAACCTGTCTAATACAAAATGGCATTTACTTTCAACATCTTCACATTCGCATTTTCAAAAGCTTCACGTTCAATATTTTTCTGCAATTGACTCAATTGAATATTTTGTTATAGTTATGATTATTAGAAACACTGCTTTCTAAAACAAGTTAATTCCTGACTATAAAATACATTTTATGAAACTCTTGTTTACATTTGCTGTTGTGACTTATAACGCTTTACAAACCCGCAAACAGTTATCTGTCAGCGATTTAAACCGAATGAGCGTATTTTTGTTTTTTCAGTAGCGCCAACAAGAATCAGGAGTACGACTTAGCTACTTCATGCGTCATATTCACTTGTACAACCGTTTTTTACACTGGGACACATTCACAAAACTGGGAGATCGAACACAGAAGTAAGAAAACATGTCCCAACCGGGACTCGAACCCGAGCCAACCAGATCACAAGGAAGACGCATTACTCCTATGTCAGGAGGCTGGCCTTGACGACATTTATTATGGAGATCAAAAATGCCCAAACGCAATGGACATATAACTTTCGTTTCTATCTGTTGTATACATAAAATACTAGAGGCGAATTTTTGCAATAAATCATCAGAAGATCACATCACTGCCTGGCTCGAAAAAAAAAACTTATTATATGAATCTAAATGAAAACTTCCACTTAGAGACTGTATAAAGAATTAAAAGAAAAAGAAAATTGAAGAGAAAGAATTTTAAATCTCTGTCCAAAGCATATAAAATCCATCATTTCTTAAATTATTAATTTTTTTTTTATTATTATGGATCAAATATTCTTTCAGACTGAAGTTAGATACTTTCTCTTTGTATAATACATTACTATGAAAAAAAAGTAATTAAATATAATTTAATAAACGGGTGGAGATATATTGATGACCTACTTTTGATTAACTTCGACAATACTAATATTGTAACTAATTGCTATCCAAAAGATTTAATTCTAACAGAAACGAATAAAAATCAACTTGAGGCTACCTTTCTGGATTTAAAAATCGAAATTGATAATGATAAAACAATAGTTGGTATATACGATAAAAGGGATGAATTTAACTTCAAAATAACAAAACTATGTAACTACCATTCCAATCTAAACCCTAAAATTTTCAAAAATCTAATTTTCTCACAGTTTAACAGGATCAAAAGGGTTTGCAATAATAAAAATTTCTATATTGAAGCATCAAACAACCTCATTAATAATTTAATTAAAAATGAATTTCCTAAAAATTACTGTAATGTCAATTTTTTAATTAAACAAGGTATGGTTTGGGATTAATCCTTTGGCTTAAATAAAAAATAGAACTTTCCTTGCATATTATATGACTCAATAGGTGGCGCTGGGGGCTTACAATTTTTACCTAATTTACCGTTATCTTTGTGTTTTTAATAAGCGGGAATCACAATCGATAGCTTAAAATTTCCTAGAATGTTGATGGTATGTTCTTGCTTTTCGTTTTTTCTTTAGTGTTATTTTATGGTATTTTGGTTTTTATTGTTTTTTGTTATTGTATTTTTACTTATTAGTGTTTTTTTTCTAATTTGTCGTTTTGTGTTTTCCTTTCTGTTAAAATGGTATATCTCTTGGGCCTAATTTCAGGGGATTTTCGGGTCACGAAGGAATCATTATTAGACTTAATGGTCTCAATTTCCTTAACAGAAAAAAATCTCTTTTTTTTTTTTTTTGAATCCCTGCCTGAGGGTGACCCTTGAAAAAGTCTTCAGGACGGATTCTTTTATATATTTTTTTATACTTTTTTATTTGGTTTATTTGTTTTTCCTATTAACTTGATTTTATATATGATAAGATATATATATATATATATATATATATATATATTCGTCTTATAAGATACATTTTGTAAGAAAATATTAATATTATTTATTATTTTTTATAATTTACAAAATGCTTCAGTAAATTTTTATTATCTTTCAATAACCCTTTAATGTTTTCTATACACTAAGTATCTTTTAAAATAAAGCAAGGAATATCCAAACTATTTTTATTTAAACTATCATTCCGAAAGATTTTCATCAGTTTTATGTATTCCTGGCTCCTGGCTCATATTTTTACACAAAGAAAAGACCTTGCACAAAAAAAAAATACCATCTTTTGTTTGCTTGTGAATCTACGTATTAGAAAAGAACGATCAATACTATACTTTAATAAATACTTAATGCAAAATGCATGCAGCTAATGTCCCATTCATCGGAAAGCATGCAATTTAGCTTTCACATAAAATATATGTTTTATCGACAGCTTAATAGGTCTCCATTCATAATTTCCATTTTGCTACGACTTCTATGACTGATTTTTTAAAATTACAAATTATTTTATATTGAAAAGCTATTTATACAGCAGAGTTTAATTATAATTAGCTAAAAATTCCACATATTACTTTAAACAAAAAATGATTTTATTGTATAATAATTTAAAATAAACTTTTTTAAGGTAAATAAGTTTTCAGATTTATGTGAGCATAAAGGGGAAATGCTTTCAGTTGTTTTTTTTAATTAATTTTGGATAGTAAGTTTATAGTTAGTACATATTTTTCTGCTTTAGTATCTTAATGCATATTATATATGATAATCTGTTTATTTTTGAAATCCAAATTTAGTGATAAATTATACGGAATCATTAATTTAAATACAAAAATGTTATCGAAATTAATATCAATTTATGTTAGATATTTGAAAATGTAAATGCTATATTTTAAAATATTTCAAGATGTGGTTAGGATATATAACGTGGGGATTAATTAGTATTATTTATATTTTATAAATGTTCACACCTTTTAAAAAAATGTTTACATATTTTACTACAGCCTCCCTCTATTTTGAGGTTAATTTATAAAAATGTTTTTGCAACATAGTTTTTATAACACAATATAAACGTTTTTACACGTTACAACGTTGTTACACAATATATATTTACAAAACCCATTAAGCAAACTTTTATGAACCATTTATCAACTGTTGTATATAAAAGTGATTAGGATTTAGCCCCTTCACTTTAAACTAAACTGTATATTCTCTGATCGCATGAATGCTTATTTTATCCTCTTTCTGCCATGCTAGCCGTTGTTTCACTGTTATAAAATCCCTGTTTCGAGCTATATAAGTTTGAATTTCTAAGCTATTGAAGTTTCATTTTGAAAACTGACCTAATACATGTTAAACTCTCATTGCGCAACGAAAGTCTTTCTGCTATTGCAATACAAATTTTGTAGAGACAGTGCCGGCTCAGGTTTCATCCTCGTTACCTGATAACAATTTAATATTAGCATGTCTTCTCCAAATTATGTCTTGTGTTGCTTTAAAATGAGAAATCGATGCATTTGAACTAAACAAAATGCCATCTTTTCATTCCCTATATATTGCATAATTATTTCGATTACTATAACTTCCACATACAAGTCTTAGAATAAACTTTAAATTTATAACTGTACAAGAATGAATATACAGATTTCTGTAGTATATATTTATCTATATAGATAATATTTTATTAGAATAGTAAATATACTATGAATCATTGTTAGATGTAACTAAATGATTTTATTTGTAATCCAACAAAATTATTATAATATATTTCAGTATCATTTGAAATCAATTCACAAAAATATAAGGTTTTGAAATACTTGCGAAAAAATAAAATGTTGTTAGTTCACACTCCGATATATTCTAACAATAATTTAAGCTTTTCATGACATGATTGAGTTTTATTTTCTACTAGCCGCCTTTGGCGAGCAGCCGGTTCGCCAGTCTTAATGTTCGTTGAAATTTTAATAACTAAATATTTTATGCATTTCCTACTTCAATAGCTTCTTCATCAAAACATTTTAAAATTTCAAATTTTGATAGTCATATAATTAATTCACTCAAAATATTATAAAGACCTTCAGTCATAACGTAATATGTATCTCTCTAATTATCTGTTAGCTCCCGTAGAATTTATACTTTAAATTAAAGTGAAAAGGATTAATTTGCAATTAATATAATAATATTTTTTACTGAAACAAAGTATTTTTTTGTAATATGATTACAGAGAACAGAGTCACTGAGCATTTAAATTTTATGGGTACTAAAGAATATCTTTCTTAATTTATGTAATATTTCAAGAATTTGTCAACAAAATTTTCTCATATTCATCATGACCAGATCGATTAATTAACAATGTTTAATTTTAAATGCATCCAACTCTAAGAAAATAAAACGAATCGTTTAAAATAATCGGTTGAAAACAGGTTAAAAAAACTACTTAAAAAACAATGTACTTAAAACTATAAACATATACAAAAAATATATAACTAACATAAATGCAATTTAATTACAAAAGCATGCAACTAACCTAAAAATAATTTAAATTCAGTCCGCATCCGTTGTTAATAATTGTCAACAATCAGAACACAATGCGCATGCGTGAATTTTCAACACCAGTTACGGTAACGCAAATACGTGAATTTTTCTACGCTAGATGGGGTAACGCTATGCAGGTTAGTAATTTTTAATTTCCTTTATTCGGTTTTATTTTAATTCAAAAGTACTTCAGAATGGATCTGAAAGATCGATTAATTAACAATGTTTAATTTTAAATGCATCAAACATTAAGAAAATAAACAGAATCGATTGAAATAATCGGTCGAAAAATCTTAAGCTTAACCTTATTAACGTGGGGAAAAAAAACTGAAGCCTTACTCATTTGGCGGTGGGGAAAATGAAGATTTTTTTGGCAGGAAAGTTAGTCTTTAATTAATAATTAAAATTCTAATTAAAAATTCAAAAAAAGTGAACCCAGGTGCACATTCCCGACCTCCAAGGTATGCATGTACCAAATTTGGTAGCTGTAGGTCAAATGGTCTGGTCTGTAGAGCGCCAAAACACACACACACACACACACACACACACACTGAGCTTTATATAAGTATAGATAATATGCTGTTGATTTTTTGATACAAATTTTCTCTTATTATTTAGCTAGTAAATCGATATTTAAAGACGTTTTCACTTTATTTACTTACACTTTTAGCCTTTTTATATGTTTCAAATACCAAAAATAAAATTTAATTTCTATATGATTCAATGTTTGTTAAATAAAGTTTGAAAAGTTAAAGTGTTAAATTAAATGCTTTGTTATATTTTGGTTTTCATCAAGAATAAAGAGCTGTATATAATTTTAGAACTCTATTATATGAGAAAAGAAGTGAAAAAGTGAATCAAACTGCTGCCATTACAAGCTTGAAATACATAAATTTAATTACAAACCTTTTGGATAAGGATGGAACAAATTTATTTACCGAATTTATAATATTTAGTCATATTTTAATATTTTGTTAATTAAATTCATATATTTTAGAATATCAAATTAATAAAATTTTAAGCATTAATGGATGGGAAAATATGAAAGAGTTTAATCATGAATAAGGATGACAATATAAATTATGCTGAATACTAGTTTCAAAAATAGATTAAAATAATTAATTAGAAATTTCATTGTGGCCAAGCAATGAAAACAACAAAATACAACCAGTGTTCTAAATGATAAATTCGAAAAATAATGATTAATTGTTAATTTCTAATTTAAATTCGAAGATTTTTACTTAATTTATGCATAAATTGAAACAGATATGGCAATTATACTGTTTTACAATAAGTGAAAAAGAATGAATGCAGATTAAATATTTGGTGATATATAAGATACAATTTGTATTCTTTAAAAATTGCTTAAGGAAAATTAAAATGAATGGTATAATCTTGCTTTAGTAAGAGGTAGATAAACTTAAATCTTAAAAAATAATCCTTAATTTTATGTATGAGTAATATCGTGTAGGCATAGTGTTATAAAATAATTATATATTACATTATTAGAAAAAAATCTTTAATCTAATTATTTTCAAAATTGTTTTTGATCACTTGATCAATTTTTTTTTTTTTACATTTTCAATTTAAAATGAAAGAAAAATAATTTAAAATTCGTTTCCTAAAATCCGTAAAAAAACAAGCAATGATTTTTTGAAGTGGAAATCAGTCAGAGTGGTCTGATGGAAACTTTATAGAAACTCCATAGTAAAATGCGTTATCCTCCCACGTCGAAATTGGGGATTTTGAGAAGGGCTTTGACACAATAAGTGCTCAGATTATTATTATTATTATTATTATTTTGAAATACCGGATGACGAGCGATTTTGTATCTACAACAATTCTAATAGCCATCTATTATCCGAACCATCCATTCTCTAAAGTTGTAGATATCATATTGTTTAGTCGGGCATCCTAGGTATGTTCCACTGGTGCCAAAACTACGATACAAATCCAGTATGAAACATTAAACTTACCTCTTAACTATAAGTTATTTTGATTGGCTGATTTCCAAAATGCTCATTAGTTTTTTTTTTTTTTTTTTTTTTTTTACATGAACAAATGTCAAAAACACTCTAATGTGTTTTTGAAATTACCAAGTATCTCATATGTGTACCACTGTTACCACAACTATGACACAAATCTGGGACGAAATTTTAACGTCTAGACTAAAGGTTATTTTAATTGTCTGGTTTCCAAAATGCTCGTTAGAATATTTTTTGGCATGATAAAACGTCAAAAATACCCTAATGTGTTTTTGACATGTCAAAGCCTCTCAGATATGTAGCATTGGTACCACAACTATGGCACAGACCTTTATGAAATTTGATGTCGTAACTGAAAATTATTTTGATTGGTTAAATCCCAGATTGCTCATTAAAGGTTTATAACATGGTAAACTGTCAAAAACATTCTCATGTATTTTTGATGTGTCAAAGCCTTTTAATGTCAAAGTCTCTCAGATATTTATCACTGGTACCACAACTATGATACAAATACGGGATGAAATTTTAACGCCTTTCTAAATGTTATTTTGAATGTTTGATTTCTAGAATTTTCGTTAGAGTATTTTTAACATGATAAATGCCTTCTTAATTTCGACTTCTAATATCCAGTAACAATACATGAGGATTGTGGCAACTATTTAGGATTGCAGTTGAGGATTGTGACAACGATTTAGGATTACGGCAACGGTTTCTTTTCTATAAATATATTTTTCCATACATATTTTGTAAGAAATCTTTCACTATGTTCTTATAACTAGGTCTAATATTTTTATGAAAGCGTATTAAACAAAATATCACAATAAAATTTAAAATGACTTTTTTATGGTCATTACTACATTACTCCATTAATTATTGGTGTTCTCCTTTTTGTGTGATATTATCTTTTTCAGAAAATTCTTTAAAGTTGTTCTATGTTCCATTTGCTATGTTTAGTAAAGCATCCACTGTGCTTCTTAGTTTAATTCTGAACTTCTTACATTACATATACTCCACCATATTCTTGTTAAGTTTTCTATAAATCTTTGTTAGAGAAATATGATACGGATTAATCATATAAATCAAATCTCGTCGCTGTTATATATTATCGTTTTGATCAGTTAGTTGAAGAATTCATTTTTAAAAATCCTTTAGTCAAAAAAGAGCGATGATGTGCATACATGCCAAACGCAATACAAATGATTTAATGGCAAATTTGGCGAATAAACTTTAGTAAAGAGAAAAAATGTTTCTTCTTCTATACATAGTATAAAATGAAGTCGCCTGAAAGCGTCTGTATTTTTGAGAAAGAAAATGTCGAGAAATACTAAAATGATATATGTACCACTTTGTAGGGCATTTATCGGGGAAAGTTTTAGTATATTACAGTCATATCAAAATAAAAAAGGAGCTTTATAATTGTGATTTTAATTATTTTCCTACTACAATTCGAGTATGCGTAAAACAGCAGTATCTGTGTTTTGCCCTTATCCGCGCATGTGCAAAAACCTCAAACTGAGCATGAGCAAATAGGAAGAGCTGCGGTATGCATACGGGATACATTTCTTTGTTTACGTCTGATTTTAAACAGCAATTCAAAACTCATTATGCCCTAGGAATAGGAAATGCAACCTTGGCCGGAGAGCATTAAATACTAAAAAGCTTCGTTTGTTGTGCCATAATGAAAATATGGAGGAATGAAACATTCGGTTTGCGAATATCAGTGAAAGAATGTCCGCATTTGACCTAAGTAAAGAATTTTTTTCTCATGGATAACTTCATGTGGCACTTTCTAGAGTTACATCCAAAAAAAATCATTTTGTTTTGGCACCAGGAAGAAAAACAGCCAATATAGTTTACAAAGAAATATTATGAAGCAAGCTGAAATTTACTTTCATATCAGATTATACAGAGTTGATAAACAAGTGTGTAACAGTGGATACAATAACTTTAATTTAAATTTTAAAACATCTTTTCTGTTGTATATTTTTAGTGAATTATTTTGTCTATGAACATATCATATTTTTACCTTTTTAATAGTCTAAATATTTCTGAATGTGTGCTATAAAAATTGTTTTGTAGTTATTTTTGATGACTTTAAATATATTTTCATGTTTGTTTGATGTTGCGTGACATGCCGATGTCATATCGAGCGGAGGCTAAACGTAAGTTTAAAACTAATTTTTCTTCTTGGTTATTATGCCACGGGCAATGCTGTGCAGGCTTAGTTAAAAAAATTATTATTTAAAAAGATATTATTATTTAAAAAGATATTATTATTTAAAAAGATATTATTATTAAAATAATTTAAAAAGAAGTAAATGTTAATATTTATCGTGTAGCAGGTACACTGCAGGGAAGATGTTTACCGTATAGACATGTAGATTTTGCTGCGGTAATGGTCAAAAATATTAATGTAGACAGGTAATTAAGGTTGGTAAGCACGTTAAAATGTCATTTTGCAATATTATGAAATATTTTATTTAATATCCTTAATATGTGAGCATGTTTCTTTATAAAAATCGTTGGAAATGTGTTTCTATTTTCTTAAAGAAGTGAACTATTTTATTTTTATATTTACATACTTGCTAATGCTACTTCACATCTTTTGATGCTATTTTCTCAAATTTTAATCTTTGATAGAATCTTCTTGCAAAACACCTCAAAAATTACAAACCAATGCATATTTTTTTGTTCAAATTCAATATAATAATATTTCCATATGTTTTGCAGTTCCCGAATCATCAGAGGATAAGTAATATATTCATTTAGAAATATTCTATAGTTGTTGTAGTGCGTCATGAAAAAAAAATTGAACATTTCGTACTATTTATCAGTCGAAACCCAATATTTAAAGAATGTATAGGAATACAGATTATTTTTTATTCCAGAACTTTATAATATCTACTTTTTAGCTATCTGTAAAGTTTTACGCAAATTATATGATAAACCTCTAAACTTGAAGAATTTTGCTTCATACCTCTTTTTAGCCAAGAAAAAATAGCTTTTCCTTTTTTTTTTAATTTGACATTTAACTGGAATATTTTGAATTCTTAGATGTTTTTCAATCTTTTTTATGCAAATATACATAATTATAATTATTTTCAAAAAATTAATCCTAACGTAGTTACATGCCTTAAAAAATTCTAAAAAAAAACACGCTTAAAAAACTTTAGAGCATAACATTGTGCCTAAGAATCAAAAATTACTAAGAGCTTTCAGTTTACACTTTCTATCGTTGCAACCGTTATCAGGTAATATCCGATATACAAATAAAGTACTGGGAAATCCAAATTTAAATTACAAGGAATACCCGATGCATCAATAATTTTTCTATAAATCAAAACACTGTTCGCGCTATAAGTTCTACATTAAGTTTTTGTTAATTTACAGCAGGCATTTTGTTATTATAAAATCATACCCTTAAATGAAATATATACAATATGTTATTGAAATTTGATAACTTTTCTACCGAATGATAATTATTATTTTACCCAACATGTACAAGTCGAACATTCTTAACTGAACTGATTACTATATCAAGAATTACAAAAAAATATTTTATGTGTGATTTTCATCAAATTTCATTATACTGCATTATACACTTTAAATATTTTTCCTCGAAAATCTTACATTTCCTAAGCGTAAAGAAAATTACAGTATTAAATGCGTAATAATACTAATACCTCCAATTTGGTTACACATGATTTTGCTTACTGTCTGTTTTACTTATTAATGTCTGCTTTACTTAGTGTTTTTACTCAAATAAAGCTCTATAAGCGTAATAAATTGATTATAGAAAAGACACTTCCCAAATGATTAGACTAAAAAATTCATAATGAGAAAACGAGAGACAGAATACTAATAAGTTCAAGGAATTTTAAATTTATATTTTTTTATCGAATCTAAGACTCATAGTATAAAAAGAAAAAAAAATACACGTTACAATCAGCTACGTTTAATTATATCCCAAATGAATGTCTACTTTTAAATCCTAATTGCATTTACTCAACATCGAATACTGCATTTTTCTTTAAATATAATGTGGTCTATTTTTAATTGATTTTAACATACATGGCAGAGCATGAATCATTTCGACATTTGTATTTCCCTTTCAATGATTAGAAAGTAATTTGGGGGCAAAACATCTATTATTACTACTTCCAAATATTTGTTTAAAAGGGTTGATAAAAAAGCGGTTACTCAAAAGAAGAGGAGGAATACTCAATTTTTAGACTTAATTATAGTATTTCGTGTTTTTAATCAATTTATAACCATTATCAAACTACTGTCTACCTTTTGAATGGTAAAGTATTATTTGGAGAGTTCTGGCACTTATTTATTTTTGATTTAACATTTAATGCTATTTCAATGTTCACATATGATATTATATATCTGAATAATTTTCTCAATTGATGCTGTTAGAAATGCTAATCTTTTGAACTTTTATCTTTTTTAATTTGATATATTTGATCTTTTATAAATGATAAATGCTTGTATGACACAGTCGTTATCAATAAAAAATCGTTAACGCAGTCGTTACCATTCTAAATAAAAATTACATAAGCAGCTTTTAAATTTACAGAAGCAATATATTTTTTTCGTAAAATGGCAATAATGCGTGCATTCACTCACAAGAGCTAAAACGCATAGTATTCATTGATATCTGCTGCCTTCTTTTACTACTGAAAGCGATTTTTTGCAATAAATCATCAAACGACTAGAGCCTGGCTAAGAAACACATATATCAATAAGTAATTTGCAATGCATTCTGTCGCCTCAAAACTGTTAAGTATTATATAAAAGTTAAAAGGTAAAAAAAATTATCATAACTGTATCCAATACATTACAAATAGAAACGATAAGTCTCCACATTAATTTATCTTATGTAGTATATCAAATAATCTATAAGGCTAAGGATACGCACTTGCATTTTGTGTACGTCCTGTGAGAGAAAAAAAAGCACCAAAGCATAACTTCTTGAAATTTGGAAAAATAAAAGTTAAATCCTTTTTGTCTTCTCTCTCTTTATTTTGTCTATATTTTCTTAAAAATACAATTAAAATTTATTATTATTTTAAACTATATAAAATTCATGAGAAATATTTTACTGTTTTTAATAACCTTAAAATATTTCGTATACGTTAAATACC
This sequence comes from Argiope aurantia, assembly GCA_026543865.1. Taxonomy (NCBI): domain Eukaryota; kingdom Metazoa; phylum Arthropoda; class Arachnida; order Araneae; family Araneidae; genus Argiope; species Argiope aurantia. The sequence goes on along the minus strand of JAPMOR010025040.1, from coordinate 64,752 downwards.
ATTTATTATGAAATAAGCAACATGGAAACTATCATTCTAAAGGATTTTGTCTGTTACTAAGCATAAATTTCTGTCTTACGATCTTCACTAAGAAGATACCTTACGTAAATAATAATAGTGTTTTGAATGGTTTTGAATCCATTTATTAGATAAGAAACAATCTATAATGCAAGTAAACAAAATGTCTGCAGCTAATTTTAATATAGAAAACGCATTACATTTTGCTGTTTCAGAAAATATCTAATATATTGAAGGCTTAAAAATTCTACATTTGTTCCAATCCATTCACCATTTTGTTATGATTTTTACTTTGGATATTAATATTTTTTACATTAAACAGCATTTTAAATCTTTTTGCATTAGACAGTGTATAGAACAGCCATTTATTCAGTTGAATTTATTTAAAACTATCAAGTATAGACGTATACTACCTTAAACGAAAATTATAAATTTGTATATTCATTTTGAAAATAGCTCTTTTAAGGAAAACAACTTTTCAGAATTACCTAACTATAAAGAGGAAATGCTTTCGGTACCGTAGGTAATTACTTATGTTTGATTTGTAAGTTTGTAGTTTGTAAATGTTTGTGTATTTTAATATCTTAATGGATATTATATATGCCAATGCATTTACTTTAAATAAATATTGTCGAACTAAATAATCAGTTCAAGGAAAATTTTCTAAAAGGTAAATGTTTTGCTTTAAAATCTTATTCTCGAAAGATTGAAGATATGTTTATGATTTATAAAGTAAAGTTTATTGAAAAATAAATAGCTTTTTTATAAATATTATCCTTTTATTTTAAAAAGGTTTAGATACTTTATCATGTCTATTTGTTCTTTGGTTATTAATCTCTAAAACTAATTTATATAATATTTATTCATATATTTTCAATTTCGTTTTTACAATTTCTGTGTTATTAATATACCGTCGATTGTCTTTAATTTATATATTATAATGAGTGAAGTTAACTGAACACTTACCTACTGCATTGCATATGCTGTATTATGGTACATTAAAATCTGCCGAATTTTTTGTATTAATCTGTATATTATCTTATTACATGGATTATCCTTTTACGGGCATTTTGTCAACACGAATGAAATGCCCTTGTGTTAAGATTTTGGTTTGGAGTCTTAGGGTCTCATGTTCGAAATTCTACACCTTTGAAGATTTGGTTTATAAGTCTGATAAAGGTTAAGTTATACATTGTAATCAAATATCATTCTTTTGGTTTGATGTAAAAGATTGGAGTGATAATGTCAACGCAGATGTCATCTTAGTCATCAAATGGCGATTTAGGTTTATAATATTTGCCCTAAATTTTCTCATGTTTTCTTTTACAGCAGGAGTTAATGTAGTAGAATTAAATTTAAAAAAAAAACATTTTTTCACTATTCATATTACGAGTATTGATTCAATGATCAGTACTCCTACTCATGTTTATCAAAATAGAAGCTATTTAAAATGTATTGCTTATAGAATCACAAAATGCCTGAACTCACCATTAGTGACCATTTCCTAAATCTGTAGATGTCAGGGGTTTCGGTCATGGCTCTTGGATAAGTACACTTATCACAGAATAACACCACAGCTGCACAATCATGCTGGGGTTAGTCTATAAATTCTTCCTAGTAGGAGTACTGATTCAATGAATTGTGCTATTTATCAAAAGAGGAAAGGTTTAAAATTCATTACTTAGAGAGCCATGAAATGACTAAGTCCACCATTCTGTAGGTATTGGCCATCTTCTAAATCAGTAGATATCAGGTGTTTGGGTCATGGTACTTCGATCAGTACAAATATCACAGAATAATATCTACACAATCATGCTTTGGTTAGTTTTTAAATTCTTCCTATTAGAAGTACTGATTCAATGAATTGTTTTATTTATCAAAAGAGGAGTAATTTAAAGTGCATTGCATGTAGGGCCGCAAAATGCCTTAATTCATCAATGTGTAAGTACTGGCCTACTTTTAAATGAGTAAATATCAAAGGTATAGTCATGACACTTGGATAAGTCCATAACTATATAGGTGGTGTCCACGTTCCAAATTTATAGATATAATTCAGCATTGATGAGTGCCACAGAAATAGTATCGTAGCTGAAATATTATTCTTTTGTTTTCATAGCCATTCTAATTAGAATCCTGAATGCCAGGCCAAATATTCACTAGCGTGTGTTTGATATTTTAAATATGTCTCTTAACCTTAGCTTCTAATATTTATTATCACTATTATTTAGGAAATAATATTTAGAGAAATGTACAGTAACTTACAATATTTATTAACAGTAATATTTTTGATATAATAATTCGAGAACACTGCATTTTGCTTATATCGAAGACTAATCCGAATGAATATAATTCTACACTTCTATAGTAGGAAATATATTATTATTATAACTACCAACGATATTCTTCTGAAAGCAATATTCTCCAAAACATCAATGTTTTCTTTTTAATGATCATTAAATAACTTACTTTCTTTAGCATTCTTATAACGCACCATTAATCTTGATGTTTTCGTGTTGTCTAGATAGTTTCAATCCACTGGAATTTCTTCGGAATTATTTTAAATTCCATTTGTTATACTTCGGAAAGATTTGCTATTCAAAATTTCCTACTTTTAGCTTATGGATCTCCTAAAAATTGTTTTAATGCAGAATTAAACATTTATGAAGTTTTATTTAAGATGTTTTATCATGTGAGAACATGATATTGATTTGGTTTGAGGTTTTTGAAGTTATAACATGCGCGGGCAGAAAATTGACAGTTTATCGCTTTTGAGGCGTCGATTTTTCAGCTTCAGGACTATTAGAAAACGATAAAGAAGGTTGACACATTTGGCGATTTATGGTCACCAAAAATTTACAACTTGGCGCGAATATCCGTTATCTACCTGATTCTCCTGTCTGGCAATAAAGGGAAGAGCCGTAAGAAGTTTCCTCCCGAAGTAGCGATAACTTCTTACTAAAAGTGAGGTAGTGAAAGTTATTTTATATATATATATATATATATATAATTTATAATTTTTCTAGTTGGCAAAAAATGTTTTGGAGCTTAAGCGATTTTGAGAGTAAAAACAAGCATCGCTGTTCTAAAAGTTGATGAATGCACAATAAAATAGTCACGTGACTATTAAAAACCAGTTTAAAATAAATTTTTGCAAGAAAAAAAATAAAAAAATCTGGCCTTGGAGTTCGAACAATTTTGAGATGAAAAACAACAGCTGCAGCAGCAGCAACAACAACAACAACAAACATTGTTTTCTAAATATCGACGCATGCGTAATCTGACAGTCACGTGACTGTTTAAATCCAGTTTAAACTAGTTTCTTCACCAAAAAGAATTTTGACCTCGATAGAGAAACTTTACAATTTGATTGACTTTGGGAAAGTGAAAACCCATCGCTCCTTTAAATGATGGTGATTGCGAAATATGAGTGTCAGATGAGTCATATTGATTTTCTGCCGGATTGAAACCACGTGACATAAAAAATAAGGTTCTCGCATGATAACTTGAAATTTGAGATAAAAGGTCTCAATTAAAAAAAAAATTAAAAATTCCATTTGTTATATTTAGAAAAGGTCTATTTTTTTAAATTTCTTACTTTTAGCTTACACATCTAAAAATTATCTTTATCCTGAACTACACATTTGTGAAGATTTTACCAAAGATTCTTTTATGTGGTTCATATATATTTTTTGTGATAAATTCAGTTATCTTTTATCTAAATTCAGTGCTGTAATATTAGGCTCAAGGTCAAAGAAAGTCATTTAAAATACGAGGAATATAAAGTTAACATTGCTTGACCTAATATAAGACACGTAGGCAAATATATAACTTAAGGTTCGGAAGTGCTTTATTACTTAAAGACTTCATAATCCTAGTAATAGGCAGTCTCAATTAAATAGTTAATTTGTATCCATAATAAATATAACTTTGAGTTCGTAAAAGCTCGAGTAATGTATACTACAAAGTATAACATAACCAGTTTCTAATATAAAAGGCATTTAAATAAAAACTATCAGATAATTTCATTTCTAATCACTTATTCTCTTACTTTATATTTTTATATTTTTGAAGAATACCTCTGAAGTATATCTGCTTCAATAAAAACGCGAAATCAGTCAAAAGCGAAATTAACTAGGGAAAACGCATTCTGGCTGACCCACTAGGAAGAACACGTTTTATTCTTCTTTTGACTGAATTGGTATACTATATTATTCTTTTCTATCAAATATTATTGTATTAAACTATATTTAGTAAAACAGTGTTTGAGGAAATAACAATTCGCTAAGTCCGGCATAGCCTGGTTGGTAGGGCGTAGGATTAGCATCCCTTACTTAGTGAGTTCCAACCCGCTAGCGGAAGACTTTTAGTGCATAATTTGGCTGGTGCACGCATAAAGCGGTCGAGGTCACAAAGTTCTCCGAGTCGTGGCAATGCCATTGGGAGTCTTAGTTCAGAGGTGCTCGCTCTTTGATTCAGGTCTAAATTACTATCTATGGATGAGATAATAAAATGTATGCATGAAATTCACACTGTAAAAGAGGTTGTGACGCATGAGTAGATAAGTTGTGCTCTCGTCCCTAGATGGCGCTACTGAAACAAGATGCGCTACGTATCTCGGCTTAAAATCGCTGACACTTCCAGCGGGTTTGTCTATGATAAGTCCCATAAAAAAACTCTCTAACGGCAGATTGCTTTGATTCTCAAATAAAAGAGTATTGAAATCCTCACGTGTAATAACTTCATTCGTTTTTTTTATGTAACATCTGTGATTGTTCAAAAAATGTATTTTTCCAATATTTGGCGCAAAAAGCATTAACAATTTCTTTACTCTGTAAATAAATCAACCAGTAAAGCACGTTCCAGGAAGAATAAAGCTAGATGATTGAATTTGTTTTGAAAATTTCATCAGCAACAAATCTAGATTCATTTCATTTAACTGTGGAAAACCTTACATAAAATTGAGTTTGCACTCAGACAATTAAAAGATTGCAGTAAATAAGTCCCAAATGCGCAAAAATTAGATTGTGCATGTACTGAAAGAACGGACAACAGCAAGTTCTTGCCTCGACGGGACGTATTATTGTACAGTCTGTGCAAGCGTGGTCTTTTTGAATAGGTCATGGTTGGTTGAATGTAAACCCTACCTAACTAGAGAAAACAAGGTTTTTATCTAACGCTGTTAGTTAGAATGCATTTTCCCTAGTTAATTAGTGTTATCCCTAACGCTGCTAGTTAAAACGCTTTTTACCTAGTTAATTCGCGTTTTGACTGATTTCGGGTCTACTGTAATATATCTATAATTTCTATTTTTGAAGTTGTACGAGTTCTTTTTTAAACGGACCTAAAAATATTTCAAATTTTCAACAATCATGACATATTTTTCTGTACTCCACTCAATAAACTACAGTGCCGTAGTAGAGACAGAACATTTGATTTGATATGTATTTAAGATCTGCCAGGTTGGATACCAAATCTTGAAGACCCAACTGCTAATTTCGAAACTGAGACTTTTATAAATACATCAAGCTCTATTTCAAAAAAAAATATATATATACAAGGTGTCCATTAAGTTCTTTCAACCCTACATAAGTTTGAGAATAGCGATAGCTGTTGTCATGAGCTCGGTGTCTGGGTATAGTAAATCAGTTCATCAGTTACAGCGCTACCTGGTAGAAAACAATGAAATTAACATTTGCACGTCGGCAACTGTACGGTATACGGAAAGCAACCCGTTACGAACTTTAAAGCGTCGTCAATTTTGTACGAAAAGATAGCTTGCTTATAATAATGTTAAGCACGAAGTGTATAAAACGCGCATTTGCTGGGATGCGATTCTGAAAACTCTGACGAAACAAATGTGAGAAACTGAAGCAAAACTATAAATTATCAGCAGATATTTTTATTTTCGTCCACCGAAATTCATGTATTCATTATCTGTATACTGATAAAACGAGGATACACAACTCAAAGCCATCGGGTCTCTATTTATTGTTCAAAAGATTATTTATCTATCTTATTGTCAAGAGGTGTTATTTAGCAAGTTTGAAAAATAGTTGCTACCCCAAAACGCTTTTTATACTCTTCTTCTTAGCGATATTACGATCAATGTGTCAAAAATAGTGATTTTCAAATATTCCTAATTTTGTCTGTCTAAGCAAATTAATTGATTTGCTGATTTAACTGGTATGTCATGGAGTTCTTGAACTGGAAGGTTCCTAACCTCCAGGCGTAACAGGTGACTGGAGTAACAGCAGGACACTAAGATTAATTAACAAAATCAAAGAATAAAGCGTTTCCTGTTTGTAATGCTAAAGTATCCAAAATTGGGGAATGTAGAAGTCATAGATTTTGGAGCAGTATATTTATGGACTTCAATAAACGCAAACCGTATATGTTTTTGTAAATAACTCAATTTAATTGAAAGGAACTTAAAACATGTTCTAACTTTTAGGAATTAAGTATTGACATATTATTAAAATTATTTTAGAATTTTTTAACTACAAATGCAAAAGAACTTATACATCGCTGGTGAAAATTCTTGCTTCAAATTACGACGCATGATGGTAGGTAAATCTGTGTCTGGTAATATTATTAAAAAGTATGCGCAATTTAAGGATAGTATTTCGAGTGTATTTCTTATCGCTATTTAGTAACGTCTTACTGTAGGAGATTAAAATTTGTAAAATAAAAGAACTGTTTATGCAGTTTATTTTATTTTTGTTTGAGACTTTCATCTTTCGCATACACTAAGCAATAATAAGATTTTTTAAAAATATTTTATATACAGAAAACATTTTGATAAGGGTAATAAGGTTTGGTACATTCTGAATCTGATTAACATGGAATCTGATTAACTGTCCTAGGGATAGCGCGTCTTCCCCGTGATCTGAGTGTCCCGGATTCGAGTCCTAGTTCGGGCGTAGTTTTCTTAAATGTTCTATCTGTGAGGTGTGTGAAAGAGCCACCCTTTAAAAAGGGGTTGTGTGATCGTCATCTTTCTATGAGCTAGAAGTCAGACTTCAACCCTCGGGTGCTCAGGGGTCTTTACCCTCAAAAGCTACAGCAATCCCTTCTGTGGTCACCCAGACACGACATCATCATCAGTTCTTTGCTTTATACAATGAACTATAATTAAAAACTAAATAATAAATTCGAATAACACTTCTATCTGCAGTTTTATTTCCCATTATTTGCTTTACTTTTAACTCCCTGCGTTCATAGATTCGAATACTTCATCGTAATATTAAATTTGGCGTGAATTTAGCATTTTTATTAAATATAGTGTGCTTTCTTTGGCGAGTTATTTGGCTATTAATCTCTATCGCATGGTTAATAGTATCAAAAAATCAAATTTGTGTTTTAGAGGAAATTCTACCTATCGATTTCCTAAATAAAAATTTCACACAGAATCACTTGTATTAACTCAGCCACAAATCATATTTGATATATTTAAGTTCATTCATTATAGATTTAATGGCTTTGCATATTTCTAAAATTACAGACCGGCAGACGGTGAATTCCTTGTTGGATTTGGATCAAAATGTTACAGGTGTCTACAATACAGATGTTCATTTTGATTACAGAATTTCATCCATCTAGCTCTCTTTATTTTGTAGTTATCTTGTTAAGTTATATTCGAACAGCCAAAAAAGACATACTTCTTCTGATCGTATTATTCTTAAAATTTGATAAAAACCTGCACATTTGATATAAAGTCTATATTCCAAATTTCATCCGTCTTGATCAATGCGTTTATGAGTTATATTTGTAACATCAGAAAGATGGATGGACATTTTCCAAAAATGTGTTTTTCAAACTCAGGGAGTTCTAAAACGTGGATATTCGTCATAATCTTAAATTCGATTTTTTATTTAATGTTTACTAAAATTTTTATGTACCACGAATATGAAAACGAAAAAAAATGAATTGCTTGAAATACATTGTTATAAATGATGAAGCTTGATGTTTTAAATTTGATTCTTAAGTAAAGTGATAAATTGCGGAATGAAAGATAATATATTCATCAGAAGAAAAATAATATTCAATTTAATCAATAGAGTGCTCATTACATACTTTAATAGTAAATTAAGAATTTATGGCATTTGAACAAACAAATGATAAGATAAATAAAATAGTAAGACAAATATAAAAACAAATAATAATACAAAACAAACACATTAAATATCTTAATGCGTTTGTTTCTAGAATTCGTTGATTCATTCAGAATTTTGATACAGAAAAATTGATCTTTGTTGCTTGACATTGTCCTTAAACAAAATTTATTTATTGTTCGTAATATTTAACAAAGTTTATACTATTATACTATGAATGATTTATCATATTTGCTCGATTTAACAGATAGTGGCTTCCCTTTGTGCTCCAAATTTAAAATGAAGTTAAAACAATGCTATTTTGTTGATATTTGGTCATGAAAATGACTTGGGGGGGAAAACATGAAAAGGAGGTAAAATGAAGCAAATGGAAAAAAGTATCAAAATCATTATTAAATATTTGTATCTAGTGAACTCTATGATGATAGGCTCATTTTTAATAAAATATTAAAACAACTCAAAATTTACTGTTTTGATTTCATTTTAAAACTTTATCTTAGCATTATTTTGAATTATCTTTTGTTTACATAAGTATAACTAAACAAAGTGACTATGATTTCTTCTTCGCTATTTAAAGAATTTGTTTCCATTATCCCTCTATATTTCCAAAAAATTTTTATAAAATTTCCACACACGTTTGTACAATTATGTTATATGTCAAATCTTTGATGAAAAGTTTATCATCAAAAAAGAATATGGACATATAAAACCGTGAAGTCCGTAGACTAATAAAGATAACCAAAAAATGTTTTCGACCGAATTTTCCATGTACGCCGAAAATAACTTTCAGATCAAGTTTGTGTTTATCAATTGTATTCTTTAGAGAAATTAGTATAAAATCTTGAAAATAATTAAAATAAATACAAATGTACAATTTCAGTCTATAATATCTTGTGTATATCGCATATCATATTTCAAATCTTTGATAAAAATATTATCATCAAAAAGAATATGGACATCTAAAACTGTTAAATCGCACAACAGACAAAGAGAAAAAAATATTTGTCCTACTGTGATTTTGGAGAATATATATTTTCAGTTTGATCGTAAACAAATTTGTAAAATTTTATTCATCTACAGCAGTTCGCTTTTGAGTTATTTTTTTCACATTCGCATGAGCAGATAAAGAAATATATTTACGTTGGCAGAATTTACTAAAAAAGAAATATAGATCTGGAGTTTTGGTATGAATGTCATATATAGAATTTAAGAATAGTTTAGTAACTTCATTGTGAATTGATATAGTTTCATTTCTCCCAGGTGAAAAGACAGAATATCAAAAATGTATATTAGGGATATAGCTTAAGATTAAGAAAAATTTCAGAAAATATCTAGACAATAATTTGATTTTTTTTCCTCTTTATTCCTTTTGAATATGTGAAAGTTATAAAGTAGAAAGAGTTAAAAAAGAAATAAATAATATTTTTTAAATTGTTGTTAATGTAGAAAAGATAAATATTTTCTTATTTTTTTATTTTTTAATCATAAGATTTATTATTTCAGAAATTTCTGGAATGTATAATTCAATTTAAATCAATTTAATTAATTATTAGTTATCAGTATTAATTAAGTTCTGAAAATATAGAAATAGAATATATTCATCAGGACTACAT
>JAPMOR010025040.1:38380-49856 GCA_026543865.1 Argiope aurantia | reverse complement strand
ATTGAATAAAATACTCATTGAATAAAATACTAATTGAATAAAATACTAATTGAATAAAATACTAATAAAATTTAATCAATAATCGTAAAAATTAAAAATAAACGTCTAAAAGCGTGTTATATCAGCAATTGTTATAGTCAGATATCCTTCATTAGACTAGTGGTCCATTAAGCTGATTTCTGATTTCTTCCATGCGCTCCATTGTTTAATGTACTACAATAGAATTGATACGTAGCAAAATATTAATCTGAATCGTATTGCATGATTGGATTGCCAAGATTTTTTTTTTTCAGATTTTATTTTCATTTTTTCGACCGGACATTTTAAACGAGAATTTGGTATACAGATATGAGTTGAGCCTACTTGTAGGCGTAGAATAATCTGCAGTTTTAATTTCTCATAGTTCTTGATCGTTCTGTAAAACATTGATGGAAAAGAATCAACGCTGACAAAAATCAAAAATGGACGTCAAAAACTGAGTTAGATCGAGATTCGTTACTGTCATTCAATTTCCATTATACGGGTGGTCCATTAAACTGATTTCCATCTTTTCCCATGAGCTCTTGTATTTAATACGTTACAATCGATACGACGCAAAATGGTGAATCGGAATCATATTGCACGATCAGATTTATCAGGTGATAATAAGGTATGCTTGCGTGTTGATTTGACAAGAGCAGAATGATAGAGCTTCTTTAGATGTTGTTTCACCTTTCAGGATTTGTTAGTCTATTTTCCTTATAAGTCCTTGGAATGTGGTAGCAATAAGTGATAAATACAAAACATAAGGGTATAGTTAAGGAAAAATAGATAAGTATTATTAAGAAATATATTTACATTTTCATATACTAAGTATATTGAAAGTATATTAATGATCAACAAATTGGAACTCCTTCTTTTGACTGATCTCTTCAATTTTTAAAACATTTTTGGATAATGACCATTTGTCTGTCAGTGACAAATATAATTCAAATACGCTTTGAGAGAAAATAATGAAATAGGATATATGGTAATTGCATCATATTTACAGATTTCTATGAAGTTTCGATTAAAATTTGTTCAGGGGAAGTTTTTCTTCTGGCTATTTATTTATAAATTAAATACGAAACAAAGTACTATTAAACGAAGAAGGCTAGATGTATAAGATCTAGAACACAAATTTAACATCTGTAGCTTAAATACCTGTCAAATTTTGACCCAAATCTAACTAAGGTTTGCTATCTGTAATTCTGTGCTTTCAGAAACATTTAAACGCGATAATTCAAAAACACAATGAATTCAATATATCAAATTATCCAAGGAACTTTGTAACTAAAAGTGTAGTTTTGAGTTAAATCTTTGTTTCAATCGATTTAAAAAAAAAAGCCTATCACAAAATCAATATTCGGATATTATTAACAGCAGACCAGGTCCAAATTTCTCATATAATTTGCCAAGGATGATACGATAGATTCATTAAAATTGCTATATCCTATCCAAAATTATTTCTCCAATGCCATGAGTAGCGTTCTCTATGCGTTCTATGACAAGTTTATTAGAGAGTATGCGAGAAAGTTTTGTGGAGACAACTCCCATTGGTTTCCGATTAATCCTGTCATGATAAATATCATATGGCAAAACGACTTCATAATATCAGAAAAAATAATTTATCGTAAATAACTCAGCTTAATACTTTATTTTGAATTTTAACTATGTTGCAGCAAAGAAAACGATTTTTTTAAACAAAAAAATCTTATTACTAATAATAATATGTTTTTCGAATAATACGTAATACTTGTTTTAAGAAATAAAGAATCATTATCATTTAAAATAAATTATTGATGTTTAAATCGTAAGTACTAATAATGTTTTAATTAAATCATCAAAGAATATTTGGAATTAAAAGTAAATATTTCATATCAAATAAAGATAATGGCTTTTGATCCAATATTTTATTATTATTATTTTCTTTTTTTAAAAATATTTTATTGCTCAAACGATTTCGAATACGAAAACATCTAAATTTTCCATTTCAACTTCTTTTGCAATCGATAACATGGAATTAAATGAATGAAGCATTTTCTTGCAATATAAATATGCGAAAATATGTTCAAATTCAAAACGTAGAAAAAAAATGTTTTGCAAAGCTTAAAAATGAAATATTACTAATCGACGAATCAAGTCCAAATTTGAAAGAAAAAACCTTTTGTTTATTCTATATCTTCCAAGATAAAGAAATTCCCTTAATTCTGTAATAGCATAAAGATAAGAGAAAGAATATTAGATTAAAATTCTGTTTTCTGTAAAATTTGAATTCTGTTTTCGAAGACTAAAAATCTTATATCTTTTTTTCTCCTTAAAATAAAAGGCTCACTAAAAGATATATTTTCACAGTCATAAAAAAAAGTATCTAAGTATTCATCCATTTTAATGAAAATCAGATTTCTTTTTATCTGTTTTATTCAAATCGATTCATTTCAGGTTTCTAAAGATAGAAGTTTGTTACTTTAGCGTTTTCACAGCACTAAAGCAAAAGCTTCAATGAATGAAGCAGATAGATATTTCGATTCTACGTTTGGCTGCTATATGTATTAGGTTGATAAATTACGATCAATATTTAACGATAACTACTAGAAAAATCTTATTTTGCTGATTATGTTTCTAGCCTTCTACACCAATTTGCCAAAGTCTGGAGCCTATCTTATATTTAAACGAGCAATTCTTGCATATATATATATATATATATATATATATATATATATGAGTACTGTAAAATAGTATATTGTTTTGAATAACATGTTAAACTAAATGCATTCATGATTTTTTTAAATTTAAATTCATAGGGGGGTAAGATTGGAAAAATATTCATAAATAAACAGTAAGATCTAAAAGAACAAAAGAACTAAAAGAACAATCTAAAAGAACAAAAAAAAAAAAACTGTGATTTTATATTAAAAAAATCTGTGCAGTGAAACTTGTTTCCCAGATGTTTTAACAATTATTTATGTAACAATTTTTTATGTTATTTTATCGCCATTTTTAAATTTTCGTATACGATATATATAAAAAAATATATATAATCGCTAAAATCATTCGAATTCATAATTACTAAGAATTTTCATGCTTTTATCCTAAAGTCGTCTCTGTTTTACTTTTTATAAGCATGGCAATTCAAAAACGGATTGAGCTATATGGATGAAATTTGGTTAAATGTCATAAGACAGCATAAGACAGAATAAGACAGAACTTCGGACAAAATTTCTTCAGATGAAGTTTTTTGGAAGTAGATTTATAATTTCCAAAGTATGATATAAGCAAACATGTTAACTAAAAACGAAAGGAGCTAGATAGATACAATTTAGCACATAGATTTATCATCTAAAGGGTATATATGTATTGTGGCTTGAACTTATATAGAACTTTAACATAACAATTAATATCATTTTATTTGATTTATTTATTTATTTTTGTCGTTGTTGTTGGACCAATAAATGGTGACCCGTCCATCACCAGTTATTGATCTTGACTCCAAATTAATCTTAATAATTAGAACTCCGTTACTTTAAATAACTTTAATCCACATTATACTTCAAAATAATCTTTATAAAAATCTTAGCAACCATACGCATTTTTTAATTTTTTCGAACAACAAAACTGAATATCTTTTCATTGCCAATTCAAAAACTACAATAAAAAATCTGGTATTAATTTTTATTTTAAAGTTCTATATAAGTTCAAGCAACAACATGTATATCGAATCTAAAGTCAAATCCGAAAATTATTAATGATTGGACGATCTGCAATTTCGCATATATATAAAAGTGATAATTCAGTAATGCAACACATTAGATAAATAAAAAATAGATAGATATTAGGCAAATTAGATAAATGGATTCGGGAGCTGGTGACTACAATTATAACTTTATGTCAAATTTTAATTTTGATCGGTCAGAAGAAAGGCTTTCAAAATACATACACTATTTTTTGATAATTGTGTATTAATTCTATCTTAGCGATTAATCGCCAAATTGGCTCTTCCATAAATATTATTCATCATCTAGTGTGGTTAACAATACACACTAGAAATTTTTGTGCTGGTATTTTTCACTATGCTAAGAAACTCAGTACTCCCATGTTCGAAAAGTAAAGATCTGAGAACCTATGAGATTCCCACCTTGCCTAAGATCACAATTTCATTTAATTAGCATGTTTCATCTTGCCGTTACCTTCAAATTATATTCTAACAGATAGACAATGTCCTCTGAATGGATTTTGCTTAAAATGTTATAGAAATCTTGAAATTTGGTGTAAAAGCCATATGCCATATTCTCGTTCTATTTTCTTCCTTCTAATTAAAAGCATTTCTGAGTTTTCCTTATCACAGACAAAGACGGACAGAGAAAAATGTACAGAAATACTGGCAAAGTGCTTAAAAAATGTTTTTCGAACTTAGGGAGGATAAAAATTCGTCAAAATCTCAAATTCTTAAACTGTTGATTACAATATTTTGCCCATACTTCTTATATGTGAAAATAAAATTTGACGAAAATGGTTTAATACCTGAATCTAATAGATTGGCTCTTTTGTTTTTAAATCATTTTTTACAAACCAGGTTTATGGGACTTCATACATTGCTAAAATTCAAATAAAATATAATCTTTTCAAGCGTGGTTTGGAAATGACGATGATAAAGATTACTTACCAGATAGTTAAATTGTGTTGAAATTGATCTGAAGTTTTTAGGAGTGAATTAGTGAAGTGTCAAATGTGGAAAATTGGACAATCTTCGTCTGTAACAGACTATTTTGCTTCAGAAGTAGAGGAAGATGTATAGAGTACACGATTATTTCAAGATTATTTAATTAAAATATTACTTCAATTTAATTTACCTTTACATACCGGTAAAAATTATACTGATTCACATTTAAAATAAATATGTAAAATATTCAAACTCTAAATTATGCCTGACAAAAAAAAATCGTTTGCAATTCCGAAACTTGTTCTTTCTACGTTGAAATGTCTGCTTTAATCCACATCTTATTTCTGTATATTTTTAACAGCTTAATTCTATATATACTTTTGAAATCTTTCTTAAATACAAGCAGAAATAAAAATTGGTTTTAATAAACAAGCTTCTATAACAATTTTCTATTTCAAATAAAAAAGTATTTTCCATCGTATTTGCAACTTATATACATATTTTATGTAGATTTCTCACATCATAAAGTTCTTAGGAAACTGGAACATGGTATTTTTATTGTACTTTTCCGTCTTTTATTATAAGAACATCAGAAATATTGGCATCTCTATACTTACAAATAAGCTTGCATGAGTTAAAAGAAATAATAGAAGGATTATTTTATTTGTTTTTTCCTTCTAAATCCAATAAAATCACAAACTAAAAATATAGGCAGTCAAAAAAGGTCAAATTATAGATTTCAATTTCATTATTACTTCAAAACCTATTGAAATTGATCATTTTGCTTATTTGTTTATTTGAAAAATGCGTGGATTAATTTAAATGCAATTAATTGAGGGACATTTTAAGAAATACTGTTTTCAAATATTTTGTTTTCTTTCGAATTTAACAGAAACTTAAAGAACACAAAAGGGAAAGAATGTTTTGCATATCTTAGAATTATTGGATTTGTAAGAATATTATAATTAGAGGAAAAGTAATTTTCAAAGTTAAGTTAAATCTGGCTATCAGATTTCAAATGTCAATTTTAAGTCATATAATATTGAAGTTTAGGTTTAATCTTGTAGGTTGATATTTTAATAGATGATCAACTTGATGCCACTTAAATATATAAAAGAAAATCAAATTCTTTCTCACACACGCAGTTTCGAAATTCATGATACATAAATTGGAGAACAATAGATGAAGAAAAACACTTTTTACCATATAATATGATACAGCGCTGATACACAAATATTGTATATTACGTACACATATCAACGATTGTCCAATAAATATCGAAATGTGATTAATTATATTTAGAATGTGATTATTTGTTTCTTAGTCTAATTCATATCATACACACTGCTGCTCATTAGATTTTTGAATTATTGAATAATTGAATCTTAAAGTACACAGGATAGGGATATGTATGGAATAACGTATGGGCCAAAAGTTTTCCACAGGTTTCTGACACATGCGCACTCTTTTGTCGAAATTTTCCATGACCATTTTGCATGATTGAGACTGAATTTTCTTGATGCAGCTTTGAATTTCTTCCTTCAATGCATGCGTGCTTGTGGAAATGCTGGCATAAACATTTAATTTTAAGTAAACCCACAAAAAGATATCCAGTGGTGTTAAATCATACCATCTAGGGGGCTATTTCTCAAATTTTCTTACTGTGGTCTTCAGACTTTCATTATTTCTGATATATTGTTCAACAATGGGAACACGTTGCTCTATCGTGTAACTCTCTATTTTTACTAACCCTAAGCTACCAGCTGTCAAAATGGTTTTCAATAAGATTACCAACTGTTTATTGCACTAATGGTAGTAAATTCAAATCATGCATTATTTTTGGGACACTCTTTATTAATCCAATTATGTTAGTGATTTTCAATATTTTTGGTTAGTTTGTTGATGCAAAACGAAGATTCTCTCTTCTATTTTTGGCACAAGGAAATAGTTTTGGACAATCCAATAAATAATTTTTTTCAAGGTACAAATACTACTTATTTTCTAAGGCATATTTTTCATGAAGTACTCTTAACTCTCAACTGGTGACGTGCGATAAAATTTCGATATTTTTTGTTAATTTTTTGATTTAAAATGAATATTACCTATTTCATTTATGACACAAGGAATAGCTTTTTACTATGTCTGGAGACGAAGCTTCTTGCCAATGTTAATCTAGATAGATGTATATGAAATGTTGTGCTTTTCTCTGCTGTGGTAACTTCCCAATGCATTTTTTACTTTACTTGTTGAGTTAAATATGTATGAATCAGAGCGTAGTTCACTTAAAGTTGGATTGAACATATAAATGAGTAAAAAGAATAAAATCATCCAAGCGATGAAGAAATAAGGTGTAAACCTAATGCATTTTAAGTTAATTGCTGTTTAACATCTACTATGAGCTTCTTGTTCATTGAGATTTTATAACACAATCAATAAAATATCTCGAAAGGCTATTCAAAATATACAAGGTAAAGCTTTTAAAAGGCTTAGTAGAATATATTTACAATATTCAAAAATAATTTTATTTAAATTATTTGTTTTCATTAATAACTTTTAACAATATCAGTACTGAAAAGCCGAAACGCCCATTCAAGATAAATATAGAAGGCATCCAAAGCAATTGGATGTCACTGCAAAATTTTCTCCTCCTTTCGTTAATTATGACTGAATTAACGAAGTGCTTATTTGATCGTTAGATGCTTGGTCCCTGAGGTGCTTACTTTGATCGTTAGATACCCTCGCCCAGGTGACTTTCTGGTACAGCGAAGTTTTCTAAAATCTTTCAAATGATATCCGTGTATGATTGATTCATTGCCATCAGCTAAGAAGTTGACTTCTTTAAATGTATTTACCTCTTAAGAGCACTAGTTGTCTTTGTATTTTGTAGGGGGAAGGCATTCTGAAGTCGAATAATCTTAGGAATGTGAGGATTAACCCTCTCACTACTAACACGACCCAATTTGGCCTTGCAAGTTCTATACTAATGGACTGGTTCCTTTTTCAAACGAGTAATTCATGATGAAAAGGCAAGGCATCCTTTGATAACTTGCTTTACATCCTGTACTTCTAGTTTGTAATAGAAACTGATCCCAAACAGGACCATTATTATAGAACGTCCATGGCCGGTTTGGGATGGTTTAGTAGTGATAGGGTTAAAAAAAGGCCTCCCTTTTTAATAAATTGTTCGTAATTTCAGAAAGAATTTTATTTGTGTAGTAGAAGTAAAAAATCATTGTAATTCTGCTTAAATATCAAAGAACAATTAAAATTTTTTCCAACAAAATACTTCTAAAATAGTTTCCCCTTAAATAAGAAAAAAAGAATTATTTTTGTCTACTTAAATTATTTCATCTATTTAGAAATTCTAATAGATGAAATAACGTTCATCTATTAGAATCTAATAAATAGATAAATAAGATATTAATAACTTAACGTTCATAATATACGTTAACAAAATGATTTTAAGCTCAAACTACTGTGGTGCCAAAACCATTATTTTAATACTTTTACGTATGTTTGCATATTCAGATCATGAACTTGATTTTCCTAGTGGAATCAAGAATCATAAAGTTACCGCATATTAAAATCAAAACTGTTCAGATATATTGCATGTTATCTATTATTTTTTTATATATATTGTGTGTAACATATTATTTCATCCTGTATAATGTATGTTACTTTTTATTTCATATTATATATTGCATGTAGGGATTGCAATATCGGATCAAAAGTTCAGTACCGGTATTCGGTATTTTTTAGATCTTAATAGTGGGAAACCGGTTTTAATACCGGTATTAGAAATTTTAGAAAAAAGAAAGAAAACACATATGTTTCTTTGTTTTATTTGCCCGTTTTATTTGAGAGTGTAAATATCACACAAAAATGATTTGTAACTTATAAATTATAACAGTATATAATGAATCACAAAAAAGTAAAGGAACATCTTATTTATTTAAATCACAAAAAAAGTGTAAATATCACTATTCAGTCTGTGGTACTATTACAAATTTTTGAGATGTGATCTTAAAAATCAAAATGCATCAATTGTGCAAAAATTACCAGCTTTCGAGAACGCTCTTACGTCATCTACGCTAGCTGGTGGTAGTGTTAGCAATGCGCGATATACTTTTCCCAAGTATTTACCTCTAAATTCCTCATTTTCAAACAAATCGATTTCTCGTCGGATGGTTTTGAATATAGCTGATTTCTCTATTGTATTTTGGTTCTTTGGAATTTTTTCATTTATCGTTAATTCTATTTTTTTTTTTCAAGAGACAATTCCTTTTCACTATTGATATTAGTGTCATCATAATATTCGATAACTGTACCGAATTCTTCTGAATGTGGATAGGTTTGTGGGTAAAACATTTTAAGAAAATTTACTATAAACCTGATCAGATTTGAATTGGTTAGTCTCTATTCTTCTTTTTCATTTTCAGTTTTAAAATCTTTATAATTATGTAAATACCGTAAGGTATTTTCTATTTTGATATGCCTTTCTTCTGCGCGAAATTTCAATGTGATATATAATTCTTCAGATAGTGATGTGTGCTGTTCTTTCAGAGACTGCAACATGAAATTTATTGTTGCATTATCTGTTAATAAATTAGAATATCTTCGACATAATGCCTCAACAGTCACTTTTATTGGAAGTAGAGCTGATACTAAATCGAATTCACTATCTGAAAAATGAATTTGCAAGTTATGTCGATTATTCCTTTTTGGATTATTGCTTTCATTTCTCTTGATTGTACGCTGCAACTTCGTATTCACAGTCTAATTAATTTCGCCCGTTAGGGAGACATAAAAACAGAACGTATACTATTCTGCTGTGTTGGCGATCCCTGAACATATAGTGGAGACGATTTAAAAAATTTCTTGTAAATACCGAAAAAACAGGTATTTAAACTTGTGAATACCGGTATTCCAAAATTGTACAAATGGCTCAAAATACTGGTATTCGGTATCCCGGTATACCGGCTTGGAACTAAGCCCTGGGCTGTCCTAAACACTGGACATATGTCCCTTTTAAGGTGGTCGCGTTAGGCTGACCACTTTAAAAGGGACATATGCCTTACATCCCCGGGCACTCGGTGAAGAAAGCAGATATGGGCACTATAGGATTTGCCCCACATGGGCTGTAGGGCCATAGAGTTAGTTTATATATTTTGTGTATTTTTATTATATTGCATGCTATTTTATTTATTGCATGTTTAACTTTGCTTTCTTCTTGATTTTGTCAAATGGGCAAACAATATTTCTTTCAAAATTCCTCTTTGCTTGGAATTAATAGTGAAAGTAAGCCACGTGATTAAATAATTGATGAAAAATTGAAATGGTTTGAATTTTATAATAATAATGAAAATGGTATTCGTTTATTTTTACGATCCCCGTCTTTACATGACAATTTACAAATTTGGCCAAGGTGCCATGCTCCTTCATACATAAAATGCCAAGAAGATTGCATTCCTGTGTTTATGTGGCGATTTTGAGATGATTATGCCAAGTTAACGTGCTACTAGCGATATAGGAATACGCGGAGATTCCGAAAGGAGATTCCTACAAGCTGCATGATATATAAGATGTTAAGACTTCGTCAAGTTACATTTCAGTAAAATTTTCAGTTTTTCATTTTCAAGTTACACCGCGATGGCTAACATCGAGTTAATATTCGCCAATTGCCAAGTTGGCGATGGTTCACATTTATTTATTTTCGAGTTACTTTGGTGACCATAAAATTGAATAAGTATCATGGAATCTATTGTTTGGAAACCACGTAAGTTTGTTATTGCACGCACGTTGTTTTTAACATTGCATTGTTTATTGAAAACTATGTATGCTTGCTCCTTTGGTATCTAAATAAACCAAAAAAATAATAACAATCGCTTAAATTCTGAAGACAAAACGCATGACAAATGAATCGATATTAATTTAACAGATACATTTTTTTTTCAATTCTAAAACGGTGCAAAAATAGTTTTTAAATAAAACTATTTGCGAAAGTTGTCGCATCAAATTTCTAACATCACAATTATTTTTTAATTAGAACTTTAATAAAGATTTGATAAAATGTCTTTGATTTACGCATTTGTACTTTTCAAAATACAGAAGGGGTCATAAAATATTCTTCTCTGTTTGAACGCACTTTTTCCGCAAGAAAGGTTTGCTGATATAATATCATATATATAATAGTGTGATAACAGCATTGAAAATATATCTTTAGAGTAGATATAGTATAAAAATACATTTTTCTGCGAGTTCTATATTGTATGCTATTCATATGTATATGTAATGATATTTTAATTCTAATTTCAATTTAATTTATTTCCAAGATTTTATCTTTATTTAGCCCATCGTAACTTCATTCTAAAATATTCTCTTATTTCGTGATCCAATTTCACTTTCGGTTTAATTAATTCCTCTGTAAAAATAATGTGTCATCAGTACTACGTATCAAATGAAAGTGATACTTCCGTTGCCTTTGCCAAAGGTCAACATATTATTTCATCGGAGTGTGGCCGGAAATTCTATGTTATATAAGACTTGCGATCATTTGTTTCTTTCCTTTTCTTCTTCATACTTCTGCTTTTGTTCCTCGCTGCGTCTTCTTGTAAATAATCATGCTTGTCTCCCATGAGAGAATAAAACGAAATTAAAAATACGAAGTCTCTTCACTGTTTGTCAAACCTGCAGTCTGCTTCAACCAAAAAATGTTACACACATACACACACACACACACACACACACACACACACACACACACACACACACACACACGCACACACACACACACACACA
>JAPMOR010025040.1:25979-38280 GCA_026543865.1 Argiope aurantia | reverse complement strand
ATATATATGGAACCTTAATGAAATGTAGAATAATCCATTTTGCAATATGCCGGATTTACACTTGGCAAGTTATAAGACGGCCGGTAGACAGTGCATGCGTAGAAAGGGACTAATTTATGTTTGCCATAATTTCTTAAGATAGATTCAGGCATTCCGGGCTCGGCTATAAATGGCCGTGTTGGCGTCCCTCAATTTTTCTTTTTAACTACGCACCGTATTAAAATGATGCATATTTACATAAAGATGTATAGTAAAATAAAAAAAAAGCTGAACATAAAATTTGGAAAAAGATAGAAAAGACAATTAAAATAAATAAAAGAAAAAAACATCAGAAAAAACGAAGGAAAAAAAAATGCCGGAATTAATCTATGATAATTGATCAATTTTTTCGCGCCAAAAAATTACTTGCCATTGATCGAAAATCATTTTTCAGCTTTTCTATGCATGTGCTGCCTAGGCCATAGTAACTTCATTAGAAAATATTCTCTTATTTCGTGATCCAATTCCACTGTCTCTATTTAATTAATTCAAGAGAAGATTTGTTAAATTGCAGAATCAGCTAAAAGTCTAACTTTCCCACACTCTGCGTGAAGAGGCAAAATACCGCTGAAGAGGCAAATTATTTTTAAAAATCTCCCTGTGTTTACCCTGCCTTCTTCGCGCGTGTAACAAAAATTCCTATCGAAATCTCGTAATATATTAGCGCTATGAAGAAATGTTTTCCCTATCAAAATCTTAGGTTATATAAGACCAAGGATAAAATGTCCAAGAGCTTTTCCCTCAATCCTTTTCTGTGTCGTTCTGTGTGCTCATCGCTTGTACATATGCCTGCTTCTTAAAAAATGAAATAAAACGACCTCACGAAACAGCAAGTCTCTTCACCGTCTTCAAACTGCATTCTGCTTCACATAAAATAATGCTTATATATATATATATATATATATATATATATATACATTGATAATAATTTTTTAGCAAAAATCTTCAATCAGCGACTTTTTTTTCTCGAAATTCCTTTGATATGCCGAATAGCATTTCCGCAAATTTCATTTAAACTCGATTTTAAATCTTAAACCAATCTTTTATGATATCAATTCAGATTTTGAATGATTTCCTTCTAAAATTTTGAGAATTTTTAACTTTTAAAAAATAGATTTCAGGGAGAATTTCCATTGTTAAAGTGAAAATAAAATTTTGGTCCGTGAAATATTTGATCATGTAATCTTTATTCATTTTTGAAATAAAGTGAGAACGATTCTACATTTTATTTCGGCAATATAAAATGTAAGAAAGAAGTTGCATTATCCTGAAAGACAATGCGCAGTAAGAAAATCGATTTCCAGGACAAGTATTTATAGGCACTATGCTTACTTCGTCCATTGACTTAATTATAAATGTGCATTTACTCGATAAACAGAATAGCTGTAAGACTTTTAAAATAGCACAACTTCAATGTCTATCATTATCTGAAATTTAAAAATATTTTGTTAGGTTAAACAGGAACAGTAACATTTATAATAAACCTTTATAAAACTTCTCTAATTTAGCGAATTTTTATTACATTGTAATATTAATTTTTGAGTTTAATATTTTTCCACAGACCCGAATTTATGTATCGGCAAATTTCTTTTTATAACTATATATCTTCTAGCTTTCTTGTCTGTCTTCTGCGCAGGTCTTGTCATGGTTTTAAATAAGATGACAAAAGACAAAATGTTGACTATTTCCTACAAATTATGAAGAATGTGTATCATTAAAGTACTCCACTTATTTTTCTTTAGAGAAACAAGAAGGTTTTTTATACGTTGGACATTTCATTGATATCAAACTCAATGTTTCTGCCAGCTACTTGGAAAGCAATGGTAATTAACGCATATAATATACTATTTCACAAATAAGTTATATGATTGTAATGTTTGTTGAAAAACAGTATATTCTTCCCTTCATAAATATAGTTTTTGTATGTATGGGCGAATTAATAAAATATTTTCTATAATTCCTCAATGCAGTATTAATAAATAAAATATTTTTTTCCCACAGGCGAGATTTTAATCAATTATTTCATTAACTCTTTTTATTCAAGATTTGTAGAAATGCGGAATATGTCTGTTGAAGTTATTTTTTGGCAATGTTTCACCGATACTGGGAAAAGCGATGAACAGTTACTTTTCAAAGATGGAAATACAAGGTTCCCCGCAAAGTATGCAGCGTCTAATATTAACAGATTCGGATAGAGTACGTCAAGACGACCTCATATGTTATACATCAAAATAATTGTATTAATGTGTTGTGTTGTTGTTTCCAATGGCACCTGTCATAGGCAAGCCCGCTGATTTGAAATCAACGATTTTATGCCGAAAGGGAACGTCTCTTATTTTAGTAGAGCCAACTAGGGCCAAGAGTACGATTTGGCTACTCATGCATCACATTCGTTTGCACAGCTCCTTTTTAAAGGGGGGCACATTCACACATCTCACAGATAGAACAAATGAAGGAGAACCATGCCCGAACCGGGACTCGAACCCGGGACGCCCAGATCACGGGGAAGACACGCTACTCCTATGCCAGGACGTCGGCATATTAATGTGTTCTATCACAATATATAAATATTAAACACTGCACACCTTGTGGTACACCCTGTATTTAAATGCATAAAGGCAAAACCCTAAATTAATAGATAACCAATCCTTTGACGAAATCTATGCGAAATTCGATGCGGATCTTCGTTTTATATATTTAATCAGCGTACCATTTTTTTTTCTTCCTTTTTATAGATATCATGTACCACTGTGCTCGAATTGCTTGAGAGATGAAATTCCCCCTAATGGATTTTGTTCAAAATGTGGTAGAAATATATAAATTTCGTGTAAAGTCAGTATACCAAATTTCATTTCTCTAGTTCAACTTCAAAATGTGGTAGAAATATTTAAATTTATTGTAATGTTAGTATACCAAATTTCGTTTGGCTAGTTCAACCTCAAAATATTTTAGAAATATATAAATTCCTTGTAAATTCAATATACCAAATTTCATTTGGTGAGTTCAACTTCATAATGTGATAAAAATATATAAATTTCGTGTAAAGTCTGTATACTAAATTTCATTTGGCTAGTTCAACCTCAAAATGTGGTAGAAATATATAAATTTCGAGTAAAGTCAGTATACCAAATTTCATTTGGCTAGTTCAACTTCAAAATGTGATAGAAATATATAAATTTCCTGTAAAGTCAGTATACCAAATTTCATTTGGCGACTTAAAAGTGCGTTTATGTTATCGTGTAAAAAATTTAATTCCAAAAATATGTTTTTCGAACTCTTTAAAGTCTGAAATGTGTTGATTTGCCAAAGTTTTGAGTTCGAATATTTTGAAATTCAGAACAATTTATTTTTATTTCGAATAAGAGGACAAAACAAATTATGACTTAATTCATAACTTCAAAATTAATTAAATTAAAAAACCACTAACAATATCCAATTAATTGTATATATTGAATCTAGGTGAAATAGGACAAACTGATACAAAAGTTTAATATACAGGGTGAATATAATTGAATTTCCTCTATAAACAGCATCCTACAACACAAACGGTCGAAAGGATTGCAACGAAATTTGGTATATAGACTATACACGAAATGTGCTCAAGGAATTTCGAAAACAAAAAAAAAAAATTCCAAAATTTCCACCATATAATGCCTCTTCTGGAATATATTCCGTTTTGGCCGTTTATTGAGCTAAATTTAAGGTTTTTTCCGGAAAAGGCGCCCTCTGGTGGACATTTTGGATTTTTTTTTTTTTTTTTTTGTCAAAATTTCATGAACGCATCTCGTGTATAGTCTATATATCAAATTTCGTTGCCATTCGTTCACAGTTTGCATTGTATGTTTATTGGAGAAAATTAATTATAACATCCTGCATATATTTTATAAATTCTTATTTGAAGAATCGATAGCTTATTCTTTCACTGAGTTCATTTCCTTTTTCTGGTGAGAGATATTAGTCAAATAATCAACACTAAATAAAACACATTTAAATGACATTACTTTTTGAACTGAATGTTAATATTTACCTATTTACTTCAAAACTTACCTTATGATCTCAAAACGTGACATTTGGTTTTGGTAATGGGTAGAAATTGATTAAAGACGAAATATTTCTCATAAGACCTTAGAACTGAGGAGCTCTCCTCTCCCTTCAATTAGTCTCTCTTTTAATAAACCTCCATTAAACAAACATTCAAAATGAGTAATTATTAATATTTCGTGCACAAATTACTCTCTAGCCATTAAAAGGGAAGCACAAATGTTGCCAAAGGAATTAAAAGCCTAGCAAGATTCGAGCTTAACGTGTAATTGTTGGAATGAATTAAAAACAAAATAATTCAAGTTTGAAGGGAAACGTTGATTCGATGCTCCTGAATTGTTTTGGAAGCTTTGAGTATATTCGTTCCTTTGCTATATGATTAAAAGTAGGACATTAGAAAGGATGTTTATTCTGTTTTAGTATAATAATCTTTGGTAAGATATTAGTGAACTAGGTAACGTTTTATAAAAATGCCTAATCTTTTATCTCTGATAACCACTTTGTTTGGATTGTTATGTGTCTACATTTTAGACGTAATGCTAATTTTAATTGGAATATTATGGTTATCATATTTTTCCAAATTAAATTTCTTTAAATATTTAAATTTAAATAAATTTGAAAATTTGAATGCATTCTCGAAAGTGCATTCTTTTAAAGCGAACTAACAGAGGATGTTAAAAAATGAAATGCAGGATACTAATTCATAATTCGTTTTCAAAATGGCTTGAAATAATTTTATTATTATGTTTTATTTCCTTAATTGGAAGAGCATCACGAAATAAAAGACAAATATAGAAATTTTTTATAGAATTACTTATAAAACTAAGCAAGAAAGTTAAAGCATTTTGTAAAAGGGATTTTTGGAAAGTTATTTGAAATTAATAAAAATTGTAATAAATATATAAAAATAGGAACATCATTTATTTAAAAATAGGAAATAGACAACATCATTAAGAGAGTTTAATCTAGAATTTGCAGAAATTTTATATGTAAATTGTCTACATTATATAATTAAATATAATTGTTCTATATAATTTTCAATGTATTTAAAAAATTTAAATTTTTATATGAATTGTTTATAAAACATCTAATACCAAACCAGTGGGAGTGGTCCCCCTAAAACTTTCTCGTATACACTTTAATATAGGAGGAAAAGCATAGAACCCCTTGCATAGCGTAAATAAAAGCTACAAAATATTAACCTTTGGCTTGAAATCGACATTTTTATTGAATATATAGTGTCATCTTTGGCAATTAAATCTTTCTGTGCAGTTACTAACATCTGAAAATTGAATCAGTATTTTAGAAGCATTTTTCCAATCAATTATAACAAATATTTATTACAAAATCACATTTGTAGATGCAAAATCCTATGTCAAATTTATTATATTGTTACAAACCTGCAATTCGGCTTCCCAGCATAGTTTATTCCATCAATAGAAAAAACGTTTTACAGTCATCTGAATGGGACTAGCGCGTCGGAGGTCCCAGAGCTTGGCGACAAACTTGGCGACCATTTGGCGACTTGGTGACGATTTTGGAGACTTTGGCGCCAAAATAGATAATACCCGAAACTTCTAGAATTTTCCCGATCCGTCCAGTACGAACCGAGATACGCCTCGAACGTTCCTGATTGGTTGAGAGGCTTCTAGCCCCGCCTCCTGAGACCTATAAAAGGGCCCACAGCTGCCAGAGCAGTGAAGTCCGAGGACGGGACGACGAAGCCAGTAGTCCGAGTTCGAAGGTAGAAGGCAGTAGGAGTTCGAGAGTCGGAGAAGTCCGAAGACGGAGCGGAGGAGTCGTAAGCGACGGTGAGCAGCGACGGAGTCAAGATCGTGCTGAACTGAGCTGTGCGCTACTGTCTGCAGTAGATTCTGGTTGTATGCTGCTGTTGTATGCTACACGTCTCGGGTGAAGATAATCGTCTTCTGTGCTGTCCTGTGTGTCTTCGTGTAAATAAACGTCGTTGTTTTTATTCTACTTCTGCCTGCTAATTGAACGTTCTACACACCATATCACTTCCACTATCCAAACGAACCCCGGTAAAGAAAATTTCGTAACAATATTTAATTCGTTATTTTTTTAGTTATCACAATTATGTTTTACTGAAAGAATAAACAGACAGCCGTTCAACCTCTCATTGGATTTGGCCTCTAACTGTGATAGTTGTCTAGACCACAAATGTTAGTATCTGTATAGTATTTATCTATCTAGCTGCCTTCGTTTTATTTATCATGTTAACTTATATTTGAGCAGCCGGACAAAACTCCTCTCAGCTTATTTTGCTCAAATTTTTAAAGAAATCTACAAATTTGATGAAAAGACTGTATACAATATTTCATCTATCTAGTTCAACGCATTTTTGAGTTAGTTTGTCAGAGACAGATAAATAGGAATCTTACAAAAATGTGTTTTTCGAAAGGGAGGTCTAGAACATGGAAATTTGTCAAAATCTCGAGTTCGAAGTCTTTGAAGATCATCATAATTTCTATATACTATATATGAGAAAGTAAAACTAACATTTTGTATTTCGGTACAACTTTATCTTTCTAATAATTGTACACGTTTTCAAGGGAAAATATGTTTTCAAAACAGTATTAAAAGATCAATTATTATTATTATTTGTATTAATATATTTTATGTTATTTAAAAATATTTATAAAGACTCAAAGTTCTTAAAATATTGATTTTTTTTTGAAAAATTTAATCACGAGTATGATTTTACTTAAAATGATACTCCAATTTGAACTATGGATTTATATTTCCCCTACTATTTCTATAAAGAAAAACACATTGGAAGACTTTTAGTGTTAAAATATTCTCTTGAAAATTTTCAAAAATTTCTTTCCATTTAATCCAGTTTTATTTATATAGTAAGATCCTTCAACGTAATAAATAAATTCTGAAGATTTAGCTATTTGTCAAGATTTAATAATAAATACTGCAAGGAGTTGATGAAATCCTACATTCTACTTACATCGGAATTTTATAATATAAAACTTCTGAATAAAATATATATGTACTGAAAAGAAGAAAGAAAAATTTCTGTCTTTAGTTAAAACGGAAAAATGTTTTAGAAGTTTGTGAGAGCTAGCTTTATTGGTGTTGATATTCAAGCAGTTCCTTAAAAATAAAGAAATTTCGGATTTTTTTCAAAAAAAAAGAAAGAAAGAAAGGAAATCTAGTAAATTTTGAGAGTTTAACTTATATTTTTGTTTAACTCAACAGAATAGAATTTAGTGCTGCATGGAATCATTAAATACACGTCGATTTATGTCGACTGATGTGAAGTGTTGCACTGATATAAGATAATTACAAAATCATTTAGAGCTTGCGTTTGTTGTTTGTAATTCTATTCAGTCTCGTTTCACAAAATAAAGTATAAAGGAAAAAATATTGTATTTATTTTTAAATAAATAAATATAAACTAAGGTTTGTAACTATTTTAAGATTAAATTTCGTTGTTAATTAATTATTTAATCTCTTAAATTGTTTATCCAGCAATACCTTTATCAAATCACAAATATTTTAGAAAGCTAATGGAATGATCTTTCCTCAAGATTCTTGTAAACTAGCAAAGTATTGTTACGAAAAGTACAATATTAGTTCTATGGTAGTATGGTGGAAAACTCCAACAAGCTCAATAATAAATAAAGATGCTTTATTCCGTACAAAAGCAATAAATATCTATATCTATATCTATACTTATAATAAAGCTCAATGTGTGTGTGTTGACGCTCTACGGGCCAGACCATTCAACCTACAGCTACCACATTTGGCATGTGTATACCTTGGAGGCCGGGAATGTGCACCCCAGGGTTATTTTTTCGAATTTTTAATTAGAATTTTATTTATTTAAAAATTAAGCGAAATTTTGGCGTCTTTCTGCTATAACTTCCGAAAATATTACCGCACAAAAAAGATTTTTACATCAAGTGAAAGATCAAAAATTGATCTTTTAAATGATACCAATATTGTAACCTTAAAATCAAGTTTCTATTTTTAATTATTTTTTAAATAAATATTTAACTATATTTTTCAACATTTTTTTTCGTACCAAATAAAAATAAAATTTAAGCTGCACGTGCACGTTTCGCATTCATGGGGGAAGAATTAGCTTTTTCCAAAGTGTTGCCATCACATTGATTAAAGCTCCAATTAAAAATAAATTAAATCTTTTTGGAAATGAAATTTGCAAAAATATAATTTTCAGCACGTGTCTGTAGGAAATGAAACAAATATAAAATATTATTTTTTCTAAAAAATAAATTTAAGAAAAAATATTTTATGACTTTTTACACATTCTATATTATTAATGCAATAAATCAGTTATATTTTAAGGTATATTTTGTTTAATATGAACAGGATATCCATTCAAATCATGGCCATACAGCTAATTTGTAAACCATTATTAATAGACACAGATCTGCTAATATGTTCTAAATGGAAAATGATTATATTTTATGTAACTTGATTCAATAAATGTTCTAATAAATAAAAAAATTTTGATTTTACATAAAGTTTCTGCTGTAAAAATCACGTTTGAGAAAATAATGTTCTTGAAACACTAATATTTTAAATAAAAAGAGTTAATTTCCAATCAACTAAATCAATCACTTAAACTGAATGATTTATGAAAATTTTAATATCACTATTCAATAAGAAAGGATAATTTTAGATTTTACATCGATCGTTTCAAAGAAAATACGTCAATAAGCGAGCAGGTTTCTCAAGATTAATTGGCCTAAGATTATGAAAATGTTGAGTTTTTCTAAATTTTTAACAATCAAAACTTCATAAATCAGTCCTAGTTGATTGTGGAAAATAGAAACATTCATTTATTTATTTAAAATTTGGTTTGTGCAGAATATTTCTCAGAATATGATACCTTACTGCATTAAATTTAGACTTCATAATTTTTGAAACATATTTATAGGCTGGAACAAAATATTATTATTGATTTCATTTCGATACTTTTGAAAGCAAAACTAAAAACTGAATTTTATGCTGAATCTGAGAAATCTTTTTTTGAATTATTCTTTGAGATATTACATTAATTATGAAAAATATTTTGTAGTTCATATAAGACTTAAATACCGAGTAATTCTTTTTGCAATACTCATATTCAATAATAATAATAATAAATAAATAACAATAAAGATGATAAATAAAATAAAAAGTTTGGTTTCATTAAAAAAATATCTTTACATTAATTGCAATTTCAGCATTTCCACTTTAAATTAAAGTTGAAGTTTTATCGGAAATGACAGCAAATTAGGAAAATATATGTAGTAACCTGCTCAGCAAAAGTTAGAATTAACTCTTATTTCGCAGAATTTACCTCTGCTTTCAGAAATAGTTTAAATTGATTGAAGATTGAATACTTTTCACTAAACACTGAAAGGCTGGAGCGAATCTAATATTCCAAATGATTGCTCCTGTAGTCACTTCTTTAAACAAACACACAAAGATAGTAATTATTAATATCTTTCTCCCAAATTACTTTCTAAACATTAAATGGTAAACAAAATTTGTCAAAGGAATTGAAAGTCCAAAATGACACCATCTTTGCAAGTGAATATTTTAATCAATTAAAAACAATCTTAATTGAAAATTCGGTGGAGAATGCTGTATTCGATGTTTTTACGATCAAACCCTGTTTCCATTTTGTTTAATTGCAAGTTGCAGAATGAATATTATGTTTACTTTATTAGCTCTCTCAAAATTTCATATGTTAGATTTGTGGTTAGATTTTATGCCTTTTTCAACGAACCATCTATTTAATTACTAATGTACCTCAGTGTTATATGTCACAA
This sequence comes from Argiope aurantia, assembly GCA_026543865.1. Lineage (NCBI taxonomy): Eukaryota > Metazoa > Arthropoda > Arachnida > Araneae > Araneidae > Argiope > Argiope aurantia. The sequence goes on along the minus strand of JAPMOR010025040.1, from coordinate 28,384 downwards.
AATGCCATGCTTTTAGCATAATTAAAATGATTAACTGAGCAATATGTTTATTTATTGTTATTTTGAATCTTAAATATGATATGAAAGGATAATTTGACTGTTCTGAGAAATGTTTGTGTCATCTTCCCTCATTTTCAATTTGTGACAGCAATTAAACGAAGTATTAAGTTTTGGCCTTTTATGAATTTCCGGTTGTCTTTATTTCTAGATGCTTACTAGACTTGTATTTCTGAAGTCCATTTTTTAAACCGAATTTAAAATGTTGTATTTAAAATTGATTCGGGTTCTAATTAATTGATGCGAGTGTTTCCATAAAATCTTTTCGGAAGGTAACAAACCTTTTTATATTAATTAAGCTAATAACATGATAAGACTGCTTCAATAACATTGGCAAAATGAAGTTGCTGTTTTCAAATACCAAGTGTTTCGTTAGAAATTATTCCAAATTTTTTTTAAATAAAATTTATTTTCAACCAACGCTTCAAAAAATAATTTCAATGCAAATAAAAGTCGTTGTGGCTATGAATCTATCTTCCACATCTGTTATAAACAATCGGTAAAAGTCCAACCAAACTTTGTTCACTTATTATTTAAAACCAGCGAATGGACTTTGTAACATTTTAAATGTAACATTCAATTAATTAGAAATTAACCGGAAAATTATCCCCAGCAATTATAGTATATGATTGGAACTTTTATGAGTCTCCGTTTATTTTGTCGAGATGTTTGCTAGAAACTATTGTATTCTCTGAAGTCCAACTTTTAAACCGGATTTAAGATGTTGCATTTAAAATTTCCAGTTATCCAGTCAAATATTTTCTAAAGGAAAGAACCATTGCCGATCAATTCAGCCAGTACAATGATAATGAATATTTCAATAACAGAAACATTTAAAGTGAAGTGGCTTTTTTTAAATGTCACTTGTTTGATTAAAAATTATTCCGAAAAATAATATAAAAACTATAACATTAACTACGATCAATGCTTCGAATTTGCATTGATCGAAAATTGATTTTAACCAGTATCTGTAGGCATGAATGTTTTTTACTCGGCCATGGAGTCAAAATGCCTCAATTGTTATTTTTCTTTCTTGTAGTTTGTAATTAGCATTGGGAATTATTTTGGTAGCATAATACATTCTGGAAATCATGTAGTTTCCAAAAATATTAAAAATATTAATACCAGAAATGTTAAATGTTATAATGTTAGAAATGTTAGAAAGAAGTTTTAAGAAAAACCAAAACGATCATTTAATGAATATTTTCTTCGTTTAGATATTATGGAATGACACTATTGTTGATAAATGTTCGAATTTAACGAATCAAAATGAAGCATGCAATACTTTAAAATATTATTTTAGGAATAGTTCCTCACTCTTATTGCATTATTCAAATTAAAGGTAGTTTCAGAGATGCGGTGTCAATAACTCTTTAAATAACAACAAAAACTTTGAAAAAGAATAACTTGGTTATACGCACTTGTTCATACTTTTGCCAAAATATTACTGAACGAACAACTTGAAAGTACTGAGGAGATGACTATATTCAAGAACAAAATACCACGTGATAATCTGAACTAATTATAAACGCCGAGTCAAAATTGTGCTCATCTATTATTTAAAACGTGCGAAATAATATTGTTAATTTTTAAAGAAACGAAAGTTAATTAAATATTCAATTAATTAGAAATTAACTGGAGTATTAATCTCTTTATTTGTAATAATTTCGGAAAAAATTAATCAGCAAGAAAAAATTTTATATTCATTCTAAAATTCTAAATATCACATCTTCGATTATACCAATTATATTACCTTGAAATTTTTATGAATTTTCAAAATTTAATGAATAGCAGATTAGACGCAGACGATTTAGTAATAAATAAATTTATAGATAATCGGTTGCTAGGAAACGGTGATAATTTCGACTTTTATTTTTGACATTTTTGGTTTTTTAATAATATTTAGTTTGGCAACATATTTGAATGATTTTAAAAGAATTCTAGTAAGTTTATTAAATAGGATTCAGAAATTATTTGCTGTAAAAATTATAATCTTTACTCGCATCTTCTACTAAGTAATAAATAAGAAATTTTATAACTAAGATGAGTTTAGGAATTTAAATAGTAAGGAATTTCAGATTTACTTAAATAAAAAAAAATGTAATTAATTTAAGAAGAAGATAAATTAAAAAAGTTTTTAAAGTAATTAAGTTCGATTGATAATCTATTTATAATTAAAAATATTTCAGGGGATAAAATAATTTTGTGTGTTATAATATTTGATTTAAAAGTAGTTTTTATCTAAAAAGGCTAGATGAGATTTTTTTTTTCAATTTTGAGAAACGCCGGCTTTATTAGCTGTTAAGATTTAAGAAATAAAGTATTTAATTAAGTATAGCAGTAAAATT
>JAPMOR010025040.1:9664-23167 GCA_026543865.1 Argiope aurantia | reverse complement strand
TGGAGATTCTTGAAAAAGGAGATATTGAGGCAACATTCTTGAAAAAGAGATTCTTGAAAAAGGAGGCAATAATTATGATCCACCAACAAGACAATTAACTGAAACTCCACGGCGATTACAGAGAAAAGGAAACATGTTTGTGCATAACATTTCGTAATAAATTCAGTTTGTTGTGTTCTTGTTCATTAGGAATTTCAAATGAACTTCAAGGTCAACCTCAAATCGCTGGAGGCAACGTTCTTGAAAAAGGGGGAGATTCTTGAAAAGGGAGATATGGAGGCAACATTCTTGAAAAAGGGATTATTGAAAAAGGAGACAATATTTTTGATCCACCTATAAGACAATTAACTGAAACTCCACGGCGATTACGGAGAAAAGGAAACATGTTTCTGCATAACATTTCGTAATAAATTCATTTTGTTGTCTTCTTGTTCATTAGGAATTTCGAATGAACTTCAAGATCAACCTCAAATAGCTGAATACAACATTCTTGAAAAAGCTGGACATTCTTGAAAAGGGAGATATGGAGGCAACATTCTTGAAAAAGGCGACAATAAATATGATCCACCAATAAAACAATTAACTGAAACACCACGGTGATTATGGAGAAAAGGAAACTTGTTTGTGCATAACATTTCGTAATAAATTCATTTTGTTGTCTTCTTGTTCATTAGGAAACATTCTTGAAAAAAGGATTCTTGTAAAAGGAGAGAATAATTATGAGCACTAATAAGGCAATTAACTGAAACTCCACGGCGATGATGGAGAAAAGGAAACATGTTTGTGCATAGCATTTCGTAATAAATTCATTCGTTGTCTTCTTGTTCATTAAGCATTTCGTAATAAATTCATTTCGTTGTCTTCTTGTTCATTAGGAATTTCAAATGAACTTCAAGGTGAACCTCAAATCGCTGGAGGTAACGTTCTTGAAAAATGGGAGATTCTTGAAAAGGGAAATATGGAGTCTACATTCTTGAAAAGGGAGGTATGAAACTTGATCCACCAATTGATAACTTCAAGGCCAACCTCAGATCTCTTGAGGCAACAATCTTGAAAAAGGGGACAAGAATCATGATCCACCAAAATGACAATTGCTTGAAGTTGCAAAGCGACTATGTTGAAAAAGTACCAAAATTGTACTTAACATTTCATAAGTCTATTTTACTGTCTACTCTTGTCTTTTCATATAGCCGTTTGAGCGAAAAAATACCCCATCGTTATTAAATGGTGAAACTTTTCTACTATAAATTGCTCTAATATTTTCTTTACATTCTTGTTTACAAAATAATTATGACAGCTTTTAATTGATATTATCGTTCGAAATAACCCTGAGCATTTCGTAATTAAATTATTTATTCATTTCCTATACCATTATAATTTTTCATATATTATTTCTAATTGTATTCTTTTATGCAGTATTAGAAAATCAAGAATATTTTCTTCATTCGAAATTTGCAAATGTAAACTCAACAATAAAACCAAAATAATATCGATCGTGTATGCTGGAGCTAAACATTCCCAAATAATATCCTTTAAAAATATTCAAAACTGCAACTGTCACATCTCTTCATTTCATCTCTTTAATTTAAATATCAAAAATAAACGTTGACTATATACTAACTCAATAACTATAAATATCTCAAATCTTAATGGGACTCCTTTCTGTTTGTGGCAGATTAATATGTAGAATTCATTGATTAAAAAAATTATAATTAGTATACATAGATCTTTAATGGGGTTTTTGTAATTGCTATTTTTCTTAGAAATGTAACAGGCATATAGTAATATTTTGATTATAGTGTCTAATACATTTGCGGGAGCATATTTTGCAAAATGCTTTACAACAATTAACATTTTTTAAAATACATTTTGGGAAATAAAAATTAGAATGCTATTGTTAAAACTATTTAGTTGTCCATAGAAGTTATTGTCCTTTTCAATGTAATATATTCCATTTCTTCCGTTTGCAGGCATTATCTAGTATATATCTTCTCCTAATTAAACCACCATTATTAAAACTCTCCTGTATTTACTTTTTTAGCCCATTTTATAATGCAAAAAGGGCTTTTCACATTTATGACTAGAAATCCTATTAAATGTAATCGATAAATGCATAACATACTTGCTCCTTTTTTAGCATTACATTACTTTAAAAGATGGCCATTGTTTCCATGTTAAATTACTTTATTTTATTTAGAATAACGACCCATTCTTTAAAGTAACGCTAGAATTAGTTGGTGGTGGACCTCTTAATTTTGAACTTTAGTCAGATGATGATTCCTATGTTTTCGTAAAACTCTATTATTTAAGCCTGTTGCATTCATTCAGTTAAAAATTTTGATAACTTTATTATCAAATCTATGAGAATTTCCTTCTCAGTATAGTAGATGTGGGAGCGAAATCCTGTAAAAAATTGATATTTGGAGTGAACATTCAAATAACATTCGTTATTTATCTAAAAAATAATACTCGTCACTCTAATCCAAAATTCGCCAAATGATCCCTTATAGGTCATAGTGTGAGATTTGTTTTCCGTAATGATTAAGTATGGAATAGTCCTTTATACATTTCAACACGAAGATTCTGTCATACTTTGTCTAAGTGGTATTCTTTCAATCATCTACTTCAAGTCATAGTTCATAAATATCAATTATTAATATTTATCTACCGTAGTACATTCATACCATTAAAAGAGAAAGCACAAATGTTAAAAGTCACGAGATTTGCCTATGAATAATTCAATGCCTTACGAACAAATTTAGGGGGAATATAGTGGACAGTATCATATTCATTGTTCTTCAAGTGCTTGCTCCCTAAGGTATCAAAAAAAAAGACTGAAATATTTCTTCATCAAATATTCATGCTTTGACATTTATAAAAACATACAATTAGAGACTTTTATTTAGCATTGAATTCATTGAAACAAGCAAATATACTTTTTTTACGATTGAGTTCGACTTTTCAACTAGATTTTTTTTTTAACTTTTCAAAAGAATGTTTTTTTTTGTATTATTTTCGACACGTTTAAACATATTTATATAAGAAAAACACTTAACCTCAAAATATTACTTATTGCAAATCAGTCTTAAAAAAACACGAATTAACAATTTAAGAATAAAAATAATCGTTTGCCTTTACAGTATTTTAAATAACAAAATATTGTGATTATAAATTTAATTAATTAGTTATATCTTTATTCGATATATATCAAACGATTTTTAAAGTCACTTTTTCTTTGAAAACTTTATTTAAGAAAATCAGTTAAAAATTGCTCTCTTATAAATTATATTTAGTCGATTATAAATTGAAAAAAAAATTTATAATAATTTCTTAATTTTGAAGCAAACAATATTATTAATTGTATGTACTTACCAAATATATATACTTATGTCCAAAACATATTCGTAATTATCACTAATATAAAAGGAGGTTACAAAATCATTCCCCGAGTTAAAATATATTATAAAAATTAATTATAATTTTGCATATGATTGCACTGATATATCTTAAATACGTTTATAAATTTTTTCTATAATTCAAAAGCACGTTGAGTTAAACATATCAAATTTGGTATGGAATTTTGTGATTAAAATTGTAGCTTTTTAACAGTATTTTGTTTCAATCGACCTTGAAAAAAACGAATCTAAAATATAGATTCGATTTTCGAAAGTTATTAAAGACATGCTACGGCTAAGTAGCCAAATAAATCGCCAAGAATGATATAGATTCAGTAACAAATTCTAAATCCACGCCAAAGGCTGAGGTTTTGTAAACTGTTTCACGCCAATGTCATGTCAGGAATAAAGCTTATGAGGAAAAACTTTGTCTAGACCAATCCCACAAGTTTTTTTCCATTTCCAGTCAGCAGAGTTAAGACGAAAATATACATTTTTGCTTGTACATTTTGCTTGTATTGCCGATTCAGTTTTAAACAAAGTGTAGAATATTATTGTTAACATTTAACCATTACTAAAAAAATATAATTCTCCAAAATACAGAGATAAAAACAATACATTTAATACCTATTTCAAACTCTACTAAGTAATTCCCCATGAAAGGAATAAAAAGCAAAACTCGCATTAATAACAAAAAAAGCTTTCCTTTGGCTTTTGGTTGGCACATTTCAAAGAACGGATAAGCAAGAGTGAGCAATGCACACAAGAAAAACAATATAACCTCATCACCTCGTGCATACAAAAAAATTCACACTCAAACTAACTTTATTGCCCCCCTATTAATGTGTTCATGCAATACGATTCCGATATTGCATTCTTCCCATCGATTGCAGTGAGATAATGAAAAATCCAGGAATTTGTTTCATTGAAAGTATGGCTATTGAAAGATGCGTTGATTTAACTATTGAAATTGAAAACTATTTTTCCGTTTTGGATAAAGGAATATAAATTATGAAGATCGGGAAAAAATATATGTAAAATATTTGTCTTCATTATTTTTTTGTTCTTATTGATTGATTTTAAATGTTCCCTTTTTCTTCCCAATGCATCTTAACGTGCAGGTATATAATTTGAACATCATTTTTATTTTTGTACTACGGAATTCCCATTTTCATAAAAAGGGAGGTGTTGTAATTTGAAATGTTCGAAGTAGTATATCTATAACTGTAACTATGATTATTTTTCTCGCGATCCTTTAATGCCTTCTTTAACTCTATCAATACAGAGAGGTCCAATACGCTCATTTAACGAAACTACGGTTGGCGCTTGATAGGCTAGATATCTCTAAGAAATGTTCTTCCCTTTCTATTAGGTCTGATTGATTGAAAGCTTGGGGCTCTTGCTTTCTTCATTAGAGATGCTCGCCAGATTTAGTTTAGTATATTAACGTCCCGTTTTAAAGCAATACTAGGACTATTTTGAGACGGACGTCATAATTTTGAATCTCTGTCAGATGATGAGGACGACACCTGACCTGGCACACATCTCTCCACACCACACTAGCGGGAAAACGTTTAACGTGCACTAGGCGCACTTACACAACATTCCTTCGGTGGAATCGCTCTCAAACCTGAACCAATCCGGTTCTGAAGCCGAGATCTTACCACCAGGCCTCCGCGGCCCCAGCTGTTCGCCAGACGAGTTGGAACAAGGATTTTTACTTCCTCGTATAGAGGAAGTATAGTAATCTCAGAAAAATTCGAACTCGAGAATTTAATAAATCTCCACGCATACACACCCGAGTTCTAGAAACACATTTTTGGTAAATGAGAGTCTGTGTGCCTGTTACAAAGATATCTGAAAAACGCTTCGAGCTAGATAGATGAAATTTAGTTTACGGTATTTACACCAAATTTATATATTTCTACTTAACTTTCAGCAGAATCTATTTAAGGGAAGTCTATCTGTCTGGTAGTTTGAATATAAACTAACACGATAACTACAAAACGAAGAGATCTAGAGGGATAAAATTCGGAACACGCATTTAAGGCCTTTCGTGTGTTACCAAACCAATGAGTTGTTGACCTCGACCCATCCGTACTTTTAGAAACATACAACGCGATAGCTCTAAAACGTAATGAGTTAAAAATATCAAATTTGGTATGGTATTTTGGTTTTCTTTCAATGTATTGAGAAAAATGCATCTCAAATACATATTATGTCTTCGGATGTAATTAACCGCCTGCCAGAAATTAGCTGCCAAACAACTCTCAAGGGCGAAGGAAAGGATTCAATGAAAATGTTAAATTCAATCCAATGGTTAATTCGTAATTATGGCTTCTCTTGTATAAAACCTTTGTTAGAAAGTATGTGAGAATGTTTCAGGGAGACAACTCTTGCTCCCTAAGGGTTTTGTGAAATTTCTCAAAGAATTTCCGAAATTAAATTTGCTTAATGATTATAAACTTAGCGATGTACTTGTGGTGGTAGCTTTATAAGTCAGATAACAAACCTCCGGACAGGCGTGATCACTTTTGTCTAGTGGTTTTATTACGCGGCCACGAACCATAAAATTACGAGTTCGGTCATTTCTATCACCAATAGCTGCATTCCCTTTTATATATCAACCACTTAAGAACACAACTGTTGCAATTTTTGAGAGGATTAGGGAATTATTCTTTTCTTTCAAAGAGGAATATGAGCTTTTCAATATTATGAAGTATCTAACCAATTCAGGCTTTCCATGATTTCCATGGTTTGGTTATTATAGTGTTTCTATTTGCTAGAAAAATTTGACCATTATAACACTTTTGCCCATCTCTCCTGCCAGCGAAATTTCTGTTTTTCGCCGCATTACAAAATTAGAAACTCAAACAAGTAAACATTTGCAATGCGTTTTAAACGTTCAAAAGTTTTAAAATGTCGAAGGACGCTTGAATCGAGTTACGTCCGCCCTGCAGAAATTTCACTTGAACGCGCTAGACCCGTTACATACGACGAAGAGGTTAATAACTAATCTACAGTTTTCATGGTCACTATGGTTATTATAGAAGCATATTCCTTTTCTCTTTCCTAGAACTCAATCCACAATTTTATTCTCTTTCCTAGAACAATATGACCACTATAATAACCAATCCATGTTTTCTGTAATTATCATGGAATAAGTTATAATAGTGATTCCCTTTTTAGAACAATATGACCTCTATAGTAATCAATCTACAGTTTCCATGGTGACCATGGATTGATTATTAGATTGGTCTCTACTTATTCTCTTTCCTTGAACTCAATTCACAATTTTATTCTCTTTCCTTGAACTCAATTCACAATTTTATTCTCTTTCCTTGATCTCAATCCACAATTTTATTCTCTTTCCTAAAACAATATGACCATTATAGTAATCAATCTACAGTTACCATGGTGACCATGGATTGATTATTAGATTGGTCTCTATTTACTCTCTTTCGTTGAACTCAATTCACAATTTTATTCTCTTTACTTGATCTCAATTCACAATTTTGTTCTCTTTCCTTGATCTCAATTCACAATTTTATTCTCTTTCCTTGATCTCAATTCACAATTTTATTCTCTTTCCTTGATCTCAATTCACAATTTTATTCTCTTTCCTAAAACAATATGACCACTATAGTAATCAATCTAAAGTTTACATGGTCACCATGGATTGATTATTAGATTGGTCTCTATTTACTCTCTTTCCTTGAACTCAATTCACAATTTTATTCTCTTTCCTGGGACAACATTTCTACTATAATAACCAATTCATGTTTTCCCTGATCACCATGCATTGGTTATTATTGTGTTTCTCTTTCCTAGAATATTACCACTATAGTAACCAATCAATGATTCGCATTGTCACCATGGGTTGGTTTTTATAGTGGTCTCTTCATATTCTCTTTCCTAGAATAGAAATAATTAATTAATAGTAGAATACAACCGCGACAATAACCAATCCATAGTTACCTTGGAAACTAAAATTCACCCTACTGTTGTTGTATCTATTATCATAGAGATTCCTTCGTGCTAATATTCAGCATTCAACAATTTTGATATGTTAATTCTTTTGCTCATAAAATTTTATTGCTCAAATTCTTATGATTTTTAAAAGTAAAATGCTCAATCTAATAGATATCGGATTTAAACACTCAAATAATAACATCTACGAAGCCAAAATTCAACAGTTGGCAATAATAACAGCAATATACCTAGTTTCCCTTAACAACAAAAAAAAAATAATAACATGCCTTAATTTTCTAAAAATTTGAAATTTGTTAACGATAGCATATTATATATTTATTCAACTGACCTAAATATTAATGTTTTGTTTCAAATTATTTCCTAACCAGATGTGTCGACAAAGGAATTGAAAGCCTGGAAGAATTTAAGCTTCGATTGTGATTGTTTTAACGAATTAAAACAAGCTAAGCCTGAGTTCGAAAGAAAATGGTATATCCGATATCTATCGGATAATGGTATATCCGATATCCGATATCTATTTAAATCTATATTCTTATCCATCATATTTAAATAAAAGAAGCAAATTAGAAAGGTATTTATTTTGTTTTGGTATGAAAATCTTAAATGTAATACCCATCCTTGCACGGAGAAAACATTCTTTACAATAGTCATAACATCTTTTGTATAATTGACAGCTTGTGTTTATTTTATGAAGCGTAGTTTTCATTAATAGAAAATATAAGATTTTTAATTGAAGTAGTAAGCAAACGATTAAATAATATAATTGCTGTGTTTAGGTAATGGAATTTAACTTAGATGAAAATATTGTATTCTATTTTCGCAAAGTACTTTCTACATTTAAAGACAAAGATTCTCTTTTAATGAAATAATTAAAATAAGCAAATTATAAATATGCTTTGCATTGTCTTGGTTAGGATATAATTGAATACAGTTAATGTTCTAAGGGATTTAATAGAGTATCTTGTCTCTAATTGGAATTGTTTATCTTGCCAAGTATGTATTTTATAAATTTTTACATTCTAAAGTGTCATGTTTATAGGAAATTTCATTATTTTGTTGGAGGAAAAGTGAATGTATGTCTAAAGGGTATAATGTTGAGCATATAACGACCGGTTATTAATTATTTTTTGAAAATAATCTGGAGGGCAGATTAATATACAATGGTTGGACAATTGATGAAAATATTACTAATAAAATGAGGCAGAACATGAAGTTTGTTTATGCTGCTATTTCCTATTTTGAAACTACAATAAGCCAATTTGAGGCAGGTCTTTATAATTTAAAATCATTTTTAAAAGGCCAGAACATTTTTACTTTTCCGTATAGGTAGCATAGAGAAAGTATAGCAATCGTCAAAAATTCGAAATCGAAGTTTTGAAGATTCTTTATGTTTTAGACCTCTCTGAGTTTCGAAAAACACATTTATGGAAAATGTCTGTCTGTCTGTGACAAATATAATTAAAACAAGCTTTGATCTAGACGGGTGAAATCTGATATATTGTCTTCACATTAAATTTGAAGATTTCTATTGAGTTTTGAGTAAAATATGTTCAGAGGACGTCTGTCTGACCAATTACTTGAATATAAGTTAACCTGATAGCTACCAAACGAAAGGAGCTCGACAGATTTGTACACAGATTTAACATTTATAGTGGAGACATATGTCATATTTTAAAACAAAAAAAAAACTAAAGGTTGACTGTCTGTCGATCCGTTTTTTCAGAAACAAGTAAATGCAATAATTCAAAAATGCAAAAATTTACATATAGAAAAATTGGTATGGGATTTTATAACTACAAGTGCAGTTTTGTAAAAAATTTCAGTTTCAATCGCTTGAGAGAAACGTGTACAAAATACAAATTCTATTTTCGGATACTATTAATATCATGGCAGGAATTTATCGCCAAAAAATTCGCCAATGATGACATGATAGATTCAGTGAGAATGCTAAATTCAAACCAAAGATTAATTTGATGTAACTATCACAGGTCAATATCATTTAAGGCGTTCTCTGATTTGACAAGTTTATTAGAGAGTAATCTAAAGAGTTTTGGTGAAACCACTTCCAATGGTTTAATTATCTTCCCTACTCCAACGAGAAAGTAACTAGTGGAATGTTTAAGTATACCTTTCTCCCACAGACCGAACTTGAATCACAAGACAGCATTGCTTGCAAAGTAGCGAAATTCATTTTTTTTCGTTTAGTTAAGTCAGATATTGTATCTTTATAATATAAAACTTTGTGATTAAAAATTAATAGAGTTTATTCTTTCTAAACATATATTATATGATTTTAAATAACTGAGCACTTAACAGTTTATTAGAAATTTATCTTCAGTTTTATGCAGCAGTCATTTCAAGTATGTATACAATATTTCAAATAGCTTCTATAGCTTCTATAAGCATGGTAACTACAGCTGAGTTACTCCCGCCCTGCTTTAGAAACTGGATTAATCTAAGAGGCAATGCTTTTATCACAACTCTATCCCATATAAAACCGTTTATTATTATTGTTTTCAATGGAAAGTGAATATTTGAACTTTCTTTTAAGTTCTATGTCTTTGTATACAAACACACAAATCGAAAGTAGAGAAATCGCCAAATAATTCTATTTGGCGATTTCAAAAATAATTCCATTGGAAATTCAGGATTTTCTCACATTTCTTAACTTTCGATTAAACTGCGTCTGAAAAATCATGATTGAAGTTACACAGGTTTCTAGCCAAGAAAATACAATATAATATAATTATATTCTTCTGTAATTTAAGTACCAACATTTTTTTTTATTTTTTAAGAAATCTATAAAAAAGCAATGTATTGCCTTGCTCACTCAGTATATTTTAATTAATACAAGAAATTACAATGAACTATATGGATGAAATTTGGAATATTATTTTACCGTTTGAACTCTTTATTTATATAGTATTTTTCGGCAATGGACAACCAGTCTGTCTGTTAATCCGAAAACATCAAATTCAATTATCAAATGAAATTAATTTCAATAATTTATTTTTATTCAAATTGTATACTTTTGTGCAATTTAAGAAGATATCAAAAATATATATTGTCTGTTTCTGCATCTGATAGTGATATATGAGCATAAAATATGTCAAAACACAAGCCAGAAAACCGAAATTCAGTGTTTCGTTTTTCGTTCAAAATTAGATAGTGATCTGCAAATTTCATGCAATGGCTGCAATATCACTCATCACCATCAAAGCGTTTTTGAGTAAATGTGTTCAATACAGGAACGGAGATAGATAGATAGATAGATAGATAGAGAGAGTAACCGTGTTCAATACAGGAACGGAGTGAGAGAGAGAGTAACCATATTCAATACAGAAACGAATAACGAGAGAGAGAGAGAGAGAGATTGAGTAAATGTGTTCTATAAAAGAATGGAGAAATATAGAGAGAGTAACCGTGTTCAATACAGAAACGGAGAAAGATAGAGAGAGTAACCGTGTTCAATACAGGAACGGAGAAAGATAGAGAGAGTAACCATGTTCAATACAGGAACGGAGAAAGAGAGTGAGAGAGTAACCGCGCTCAATACAGGAACGAAGAAAGATAGAGAGAGTAACCGTGTTCAATACAGGAACGGAGAGAGAGAGAGTGAAAGAGTAACCGTGTTCAATTAAGAAACGGAGAAATAGAATGAGAGAGTAACCGTGTTCAATGCAGGAACGGAGAAAAAGAGTGAGAGAGTAACTGTGCTCAATACAGGAACGGAGGGAGAGAGAGTCAGAGTCATAATTCTAATAAACTTCCGCTTATTAGAATTATGACTCTGAAACTCTCTGAAATTCTCTCTTCCACGAGACTTTCTCGCATGTTGTCCAATAAAGGTTTTAACCACTCTCTCCTTGAAAGCAACAGCGAACTTTGGGTCAGTCTTGCGTTTGCCTTGCGTGGGATTTACCAACAATAAATAGTTTAGTTTATTTATATTAAAGTCCAGTTTTAAGGCAACACTACGGTTATTTCGGGACGGAACTCGTAAATTGAAATCTCGGTCAGATGATGAGGATAATTCCTGACCTGACATCCTCTCTCCAACATCACGGGAAGCAGATTATTCCCGATTTAACATACATCCGTTTACACGGTGGTTCATAGGAGGTACCAGTTCTCACCTGAAGGCCTCCAGTCTCGAAGTTGAAACTTTATCAACAGGCAGCTGTGACCCTAGGAACAAGAACCAGTAAATATAGAACAACGGTATGAATTTAGACTTTTTATTGAATCCATGGTGTATTTTAAATGCCGCTTTTCCAACCAATTAAATCTAACTTGAAATTGAAGAAGAAACTTGAAATTGAAGTCACAAGACCGTATACCAAACCTCTTTCATTTAAATCATTGGGTTTATTTGATGATGTGTACCAAATTTTATCAATCTAGCACTTTAGGGTTTGTAGTCATCGACTTCATTTGTTACTAGAGCAGACAGACTTCAACAGAAAGGATTTCACGTAAAATTTTATAAAAAACTACAAATTTGGTCTAATGCTCAGAATCAGAATTTCATCCGTCTAGCTTAAGTGCATTTGAGTATTGAAGGACAGAGAGTCATGATACTAAAAGTGTATTTTTTGGACTTGAGGAAATGTGAAATATGGTGATTCTATAAAATCTTGATTTTAGAAATTTTAGGCAGTTGCTGTACATTTTCTTTTTATATTTTGTATAAAAAAAAGGTTATTAGTTTGAAAACTGCAATTTGATTGATCTTATTTTTATAATTAGCTTTAATTAATCTTTTAATGAAAAGAAACATGTTTTTGCTATTTATTTTACTCAAGAATTTTTAACCAATCCAGCATTTTATTCAGTATTTAAATTAAAGGATTAATTAATAGTAAAGGTTCAATTATTTAACTAGTTTTACACTTTCTCATATACGCAATATAGTGAAATTATAGTAATGAACAAAAATTCAAATTCATGATTTTGACGAATCTCCACGTTTTAGACCTCCCTGAGCACGAAAAACACATTTTTAAAAATGTCCATCTGTTAGTCTGTCTCAAGTTTGTCTATCTACAAAGATAATTGAAAAACGTTTTGAGCTAAACGGTTGAAACTTGGTCTTTATTCCGAATTTGTAGATTCTTATCAGATTTTGAGTTTAGTTTAGTTATATTAACGTCTCGTTTTAAAGCAACACCATGGCTATTCTGGGACGGACCTCATAATTTTGAACCTCTGTCAGATGACGAGGACGACACCTGACATGTCACACCCCTCTCCACACCACGCCACACCAGCGGGAGGACGTTTGGCCCAGACGTTTAACGTGCACCATACCCGCTTACAGGACGGTTCTTCTGTGGAATTGGATCTCGAACCTGAACTCCGGTTCTGAAACCGAGACCTTACCACCAGGCCACCGCGGCCAATCAGGTTTTGAGTAAAATCTGTTCAGAGAAAGTCCGGCTGTTCGAATATAAGTTAAAACGATAATTACAAAACGAATAGATCTTGACGCATAAAATTTGATACCCAGATTTAATATATATATATAGTACCTGTCAAATTTAGAACAATTCCAACTACGTGTTGGCTTTCTATCAAGCTGTATTTTCAGAAACCTTTAAACATGAAAATTCAAAAGGGCAATGGTTTAAATACATCAAATTTGATATGATATTTTGTGACTACAAATGCAGTTTTGTATCTAATTTTTGATTCACTCGGTTGGGAAAAATCTATCTAAAACATAAATTCGATTTTTGGATGCTATTAATCACACGGTAGAGGTTAATCGCCAAATAACTCGCCAAACATGACACGTCAGATTCAATAAAATGCTAATTCGCACCAAAAGTCAATATATCGCAGCTATTGTACACCAATGCTTTGTAAGGAGTTCTCTGGAATAACAAGTTTATTAGAGTACGTGAGAAAATTTTTGGGAGACGTCTATAATTGGTTTACATTAAAAAAAAAGATCTGCTGAAAGACAAAAGAAAGATTTCATAATATAAAACATCCGAGGAAAACAGATTAAATGAAAATACAGGAAATAAAAAAGATTTTCTTACGTGAAGCGGAAAACTGTTTTGAAATTCAGATGTTGAAATCAAATTTTATTTCTGTTGATTATATATAT
>JAPMOR010025027.1:0-29330 GCA_026543865.1 Argiope aurantia | reverse complement strand
ACCACCGAAACGGTCTCTCTCCGTGATGTTACAAGCGATTCCCAATGCCAGTTGATTTGGAGAGACGTCGGGACACGGTTTCATCCCAGTACGGCCACCACGGCCTTGATTATCTCTTGAGTACCCAGGTTCACGACAAATATTTTCAATACGTTGTCTATCCCTCTGTGCAGGATATTAAATAATTTCATTTTTTAATGATCTTCACAGCTTGTGTATGGAATCTGGCTTAATACTATTAATTAAATTTCATTACAAATGCCACCAATCAGAGAAATTAATTTTATGGCTTCTCCTTTTATGTATTATTTTTAAATTTCGCATACAGCTCTAGAGTGTCGCTATTACTATTAAAATATCTTTTATTTTATAAGGGCCTCATAATTTTTGTATAAAACCATCATGAAAAACATGATTTATTTGGATAAAGTGCTTGAATCTTCTCATAAATGAAACCCAACGAACAGGTTGAAGAAACGTAAAAGTAGTAATATCATTTAAATTTTATCGACCACTGTAGTTGCCTTGTATATTTCGGATTATGTTCAAACAATAACAAGACTGCTATAGTCATTCTTAGAAAAAAGTAATGACCGCTATTAAAAACAATGTCTCAAACCATATGTTTGTAATTGTAAAGAAATAAAACATCGAAGATGTTGCTTCTTTAGTGTAATTGCTTGTTTTTCATTATATTTTGAAATCCATAAAAATGAAATTTTTATGTCACAGATTAAAAAATAAGTCATGGCTTCAATTACCATTTTAAATTTCCTTTTTATTCCTCTGTTGTTTACCATGACTTTTGAAACTCAAACATAAATTTTAAAGTAATATTTTTCATTTCATCCTTTTTCATCCATCCTTTTGATTTAGTATTTTCCAAGAATTAAAGCTATATTTATTCCGTAAAAGAAACCCTAAAATTTTAAACTTGTAAACATTTATACATCTATTATTTTCTAAGTGGAAATAGAGCATAATCTTTTAGTCATTAAATTGGGTACTCTGGACCTATTAGGATACTAATAAATATTAAACAATGTCTTGTCAATTTCCTTTAACATAATGAACTGATATATTTTAGAGAAAATATCAAAAAAATCGCATCATTCAGAAACGGAAAAGAAAACATTTTAGAAATTTCATATCTAATTTTCGTATTTTTTTCTTACTGAGGCCCTTTTACTCAGAAATACTATTTTTACTTCGAGTGCATGTTTTATAAACGTTTTTATACATTCAAGGTTTGTAACCGTTTAATTAAATGATATTAGTTTATAGGTCCTTTAAATTCTTTGGAATCGGTTCAGTAAATTTTCCAGAGAATTTGAATCGCATTGCAATCTTATTTTTCTATAAAAAGCAAATAGGCAATCAATATTAACTGTGTAATTGAACTGTCTTCAATTACTTTATAAATTAGATGTTCCTATATCTCATATGTATTCCATTCGTTGAAATTGCGCCAAATAAAGCCAACTTTTCTAAAATTTTGATTGAACAATAGTTCAATAGTTTTATATATATATATATATATATATATATATATATAAAGAATTATACATGAATGTTTTTATAAAGTGGATTTTAAAATGTTGAAATATGGCAAACCTGAAAATCAAATTACAATTCGATAGTAGAGTGGAAAATTTTAATTTAGATCTACACTCAAATACTAAGAAAGTAGAACTATAATATGTTATTCAGTTTCATTTGAATAATGGAGAAAATAAATTCTATAGGAAAATTAAAGTATTTTTGTAATTAATATTTTACTATAACAGATAGTTTTCCCATTAATAAGACAGCTATTTAAACTTGGTATTTTCTCATATTTCTAGTTATAATTCCAGAAAAAAATGAAGAAGTAATAGCAAAGATCATTACTGTATTTTCGTCTACTTCCTGGAGAAATACTGATAATTTTTCCTGTGATATATTTTGATAGTTCATCTTAGACATCACTTCCGCACTGGCTCATTTCTATAGTTTTTGTACTTTTGATAGTCCTATGTTTGTTTATAGTTATGTTTGATATCCTAAGTATATTTAAGAAACAAAGAGGGACAATAATGCTCTTGGAGGAAATTGGCTTTCCAATTATTTTAAAATCTGGCATAGATGATTATTTCATGTGTAAAAACTTTTCCATACCTAAAGGAAAATGTTCAATAATTCTGAATCGGACTATTCCATTCCCAATCCGTTCTAATCCAACTGACATTCGGATCCATTTGACATACGTATTGATATAATCCCAAATGGAATAAACTTATCTGTAGTATCTTAACGATATCTTTATGAAATTGTACATTATTCAGAATATTGCATAATGTACCGGAAATAATATTACACTGGGAATTATACATTTAACTGTGATGCTATCGATTCTATAATTTTAATGATAACTCGTATATTATTGATAATGTGAATTATATTGCTGATATTAGATTATCCGTAATGAAAATCATACTGTTATTCAAAAACTATGTGTGTACACTTGGGGAACAGATGTTGACGAGTTTGTGTTTAAAAGTAAAGATGCAGGTCTTTTCATGAATTAGATATGAAAAGTAAAGCTTTTAGATAGCCGTGCTATTTGTTAAGATTCGGAAAATCATATAAATATTTTTTTCTTCATATAACTTTTTATTTGTCAATAAAAAAAGAATCTGCAATTTAGGAAATACTTATATATATAAATGCAGAGGACGGTCGACCAAATCTGCGTTAAATCAAATTCAATATTTTTTTTATTGATTTAGCCTTTTATTAAAAGTAGTATATTAAATGAACTCAATAAGCGAATCAATTTAACAACTATTGTTTAAATTTAAGATACAAATTATTTTATAATATACTTTAGAATTACATTTTCATTGGAAGCTAATGGCACTTACTTATAAAATGAAGTTGGATTCTTAACCAAAATTCTATACTGATAGAAAATATGTTTATATGATTTTAATTTATGGTATTCCATACTAAATACGAATAGTTTGAATCCGGGGAAAGCATATTTATATCAGATATAAATTAAAAGCAAAAAAAAAGAATACGATTTTTAAAATATTCAGATTTTTATTTTAAAATAAATACATTGAGTTCAATTTAAAAAAGAATAATTTTCAAAAATTTTGATTTTGTTTTTTCGATTTTTTTTTCATTTTTTAAGATATCCAATTTTCTGACATTTTATATTGTATCGATAAATCTTCAACTCTTTTTAGCCTTTACATCTCATTACAATGTACTACTCTTTTATGATACTTTCTTGAACAACTTAAAAATTAAACATTTTTTTTTTTATTTATTTAATATAAGATTCGGTAGAAAAATCGTCCAATTTCAACTCTACTATTTCCTGTTTTAAAACAATTTCAATCATGTATTAAGTCCCTTAAATGTCGTCGTACTTTGGTTAAATACGACGTAAAAACAACTCCAAAGGTTAATGTAAGAATACCCCTCTGATGTCAGACGACCACTCTGGTGCGTTGAAACTCCTCAATGATCTGGAAAAAGGACTTAAGTGGGCTCTTTTCGCGGGCCCTTGAGGGTTTTCGACCCAGCACGTGACTCTCCTGTCGCTCTCTTTCTCCAAGACTATCCACAGTTAATCTTCGTTTAACTGCCAACCCTTCGAGACAAGCGGAATCTGAGAGGAATATTGATTAAATTCGATTTTTTTCCAAGAAAGCTTTCCGTATAATAGGACTGTAACAACGATTTAAGATTATGTTCTCATTGACAAATGTCTTCAAGAAGGATGTGATATATGAGGATATGAAGTCGGGTTTCTTTTAAAATTACTAGTATTATAAACAAGCCATTTGTAGTTTTGCAAAAAGTAAGATTTTACTATTATTAATCGCAAGATGATTTATTTTAAAAGGAAAAAATACTGGAGAATCGTTTACATACTTGAAGTGAAAATGAAGTATGTGGTTTAAAAATTTTACTAAACAAATCAATCTGTGGCTTTGCTCTTTTTTTTAAATAATCGCTTTATTATCAATACTCTGGTTTTAAATACAAGTCCCATTTTAATATTTCAGAAGTGCAGCCCAATTTCTTTTTCTGAAATATGGCCTATTTTTATTTTCCTTTTTTTTTCACTTTTAGAATTTTTAATATTTTGTTTATTTTTTGTATATTCTTTTGTTTTATAATTTAATACTGACTGTTTTGATACTGTTCACTATAAGCAAGATGTCCCTGGACTTTATTCGAGGGAAAATAGAGTAAGTCGTTAGGAATCCGAATCCCCTAGACAAGCATAGCTGGAGATACTATCCTATGCTTACATAGCCACAGAATCCACTATCCTATGAAGCTACAGAATCCGCTAGAATAATGTATATATCTCGATCAAATTGCTTCTCCTTTTTCTAAATTTTATTCATTGAATACCGGTGTTGCGTGCTTTGTTCGTTCGAAACGTTCAGATGAATTTGTTGAATGTTGAAGTTTTCAAAGAACTCTTAAAGGAAAGTAAAGTATACAATTGCTTAATTCCTTTCAATTAAGCGTAGACATATTTTGTACATTAAACTTATAACAGCTTATGTATATTAAACTTATAAAAGCACAGATGGTAATTGAGGTTTTGAGGGAAGTGAAGAGATTATCTTTTATTTGAAAAAGAAGATCGGGCACCAATATTCAGAGGTACCTGAATTGAAACGATTTTAGGTATGAAAGGATAAAGAATTTAGTAAAGTAAAACAAAATAGTAAGACACAATTAAGAACTTATTAAAAACAATCTAACGGCCTTAATCCTGTTTTATTCTTTACTGTGCAATCAAAGACTACAATAATATTTAGTTGTTCAAAGTTTCAAAATCTGACATTGATGCACACGTGGCACAGCTTCTTGCATGAATTACCGAATTTTCTCTAATTTACCGGCATGCCTCTTATAGTAACAGCTGCGATGATTGGTCGGGCCAAAAGGAACACTTAACATATTGCCGCATTGAAGAAAGACAGTCGAACTCAATGGCCGAATGGTCATGGCACTGGTCTCATGATCAAGAGACATGGGTTCGAATCCCGCTGGAGACAATGCGATTAATAGCATATGTAAATATTTGTTTTTATGTTTTCCTTTGTTTCATGTTCCAGAAGATACTGGACATTTCTTTAGTTTACCAGACAAGTGTTCTGGACTTTTCTTTCTGTCTCCAGAAGAGTATTCTGGAACTTTCTCTGCTTGAATAAAAGCAGAAGATTTGTCAGTTGCTGAATTCTCAGTTCTGAGTTCTGTTAATAAATTGGTTTAGCTCTCCCTCTTGTGTGTGTGTCATCTCGTTCTATACTATAGTTCAACGTGACAATATCTAGTGTCGAATAATGGTCAATAATCTTCAAACAGTCCTAGACAAAAATCAAATGATACCAAAGGGCGGGTTAGGATGCTGTCAAATATCCAACCCATCTATTTTTATTCTAAAAACAATGTACAGAAACTCTTTAAAAGGGTGAACTTCATTGGTATTGTGTAGGATTTTGCATCTGTAATGTGAAGTTATATGTGTATATGTATACCATTTGGATATATATCAGTGGATATTTGGTAATTTGGCACGCACATTCCCGATGCCATCGAACAGCAGCTCTATCATTTCTGTTCTGTTAAACCCAACAATATTGAAAAATTATTACTCGGAAATCAAATCATATTGATTGCTCTCAGAGTCGAAGTTTTTAATGAAGAGCCTGCCCACCCCTCTAAAGTCATGCAGAGGGCCACTTTTGTATTTCCAGCCAAACATCTTTATTTATTATGATTCCCAGGGATGTTCTCTATTCTCCCCTTCAAGTGTACGTGAAGATCTTGAACACACTGTATATGTTAGATTCATAATAAATGTATCCACAGTGAGAACATGGCAACATGTTAATGAAAAATTCTTTTTTCAATGCAGCATCAAAACACATTATGTAATAAAAGTTTTGTCAGAGGATCGTTTAAATAATCTTATGTATAAATAAGATATGGTGTCCATATCAGACCAATTTCTTCTTCAAAAGTATTTAGAGAATTTTCAATATTATATATATATCCATGTGTATTATAAATTGTAAGCTAAATAGAAACCGTAAATGTTTGATTAAATTTAAAATGGATTATTCAGCTATATCAATGTCTATGAAATACTATGATAAACAAATTTATGCTAAGATCCTGCAGAGATAGTGGAACAGAAGAAATCCAATTAAAATAATATTTGCTTCTAAATTTTGCAGAAACTAAATTGAAGTAATTTCAAAGAATTTTTCTCACTAGAAGATATATGTAATATTTATTGAAGAATGTTATTTTGCATAAAGTTCATAGTATTAAAGTGATACAGTTACGCTTTATATATTACAATAAGGAAATACATTCATAAATAATGTCCAGTCGAATGCAGTCTACATAAGTAAGATTCAGAATTTCGGTTTTATTGAGGGAAAAATGCATGAAACTAATTTAAAATAAGAATGGCATTAGATCGACTGTTTTAAAATGTATCCGATAAAATAATTCCGTGGCCGAATAGAAGGCAATTTTCAAATTTTAAAACTTTGATTTTTTTCACCACCGGTGAATATGTCCAAAAATAAGGGTTAAAAAATACGTCAGTCAACATCGCGATACAAGAGAAGAAGAGTCACAATCTTTCTCTTCAGTTATTTTACTATGAGATTTGCATGCAGAATTCCTTGATACAGGTTTATTTGGAAATGGGAATCTTAGATATCTTTAAAAGAATGTTGTAAAATTTAAAGATTTTTATTTCTTCATTCGGAGCGTGAGAAAATGCTGCAATCAGCAGTTAGGTATTTAGAAGGAATTAAATAAAAAGTGAGAATTGCATCAGGAAATAAAAGAACATTTTAAAATGAAGTTAATATAAAAATAATTTAAAATAAATAAATAAATAAATATTAGGAAATTAATTAGGTTTTAAATTAAATTTCAAAATACTATTACACACACATGCCCCTCCTCATACATACACACACACACACACACACACACACACACACACACACACATATATATATATATATATATATAATTTCTGTATTCCAAATATTGGCACATAGAGATTTTTTTTAAAATTCGTTAATATTAAAATGATAAATTGTTTCAATATATTAACTGGAATTTTTGAAAACCGTAGTTACTTTTTTTCATTTTCTTTCCGTAATTATCAGAACTTAAAAAGCTGCAGACAATTTATTTCATTGTATGCATAAAAGAAAATACAGTAACTCTACTATTAGTAATATGCATATAAACTTATATCCATTCACATATGTATATCTCTCTCAAAACATACATTTAGAGAGAGAGAGAGAATTTGTGATTGTTTGAAGTGGATAATTAAACATATTTATAGCAATTAAAAATGTTGCTTAAAATACTACATAATTTTAAAGCCACATTTTTAAAGAAAAACATCACGTTTAATTGGAACGGTTATTTTTAAAGAAAAAAAAACTATGGAGATTTTTTTTATTTATCATTTTTTATCCCTTAAACCTTTTTAAAGCAGAAACCATGTGAGACAAGAAAAAAAATGAAGTAATGTTATTACTCAAGTTTAATTAGTTCGAACATCATATTAAATGTAAATGTAAAGGCTTGTTGTTATTACCTTGCTGGACATTTTTATACCATCTTTCGTTAAGAAACTAAATACGATAAAAAATCAGCGGTGTTAATTACTGTGTTTATACTACAAAGATAATTTCTTTTTCTAGAAAAACATACTCAAATATTTAAATTTTTTTCAATACGTGTTCTTTTGCCACTTTTTCACGTTTTATCTCCTATGAAATGTACTTAAGTTATTCTAATAAAAAATCTCTGAGTTTTCATATTATTTTACATGCAACCTACTTTTTCATACTGAAAACACTAACAATTCTAGTTCAATAATGTAAGAAATCTGATCATCTTTCTTGCAAAAAATATTTATAAAATAGTTGCGTTATATTAGGATGCATATTTGTTAATATTTGCTTAATTTTGTCGTAATGATATGTTTTACGACCAATTCTTATTTCTGTAGATCTTCAATTTTTTTCCTATAATAAAAAATGCTTGTAGTTATATTTTCTATGTGACAATAAGTTTTAATGAATCATTCCAAGTTCGTGTATTGATATGAATTGAAAGATATTGTAAGCTGAGACATTGATGTTTAATTAAAGTTTTAAATTGTATCTTTTGTAATAACATTCTCTATTATTTTGATAAAATATGAATGAAATATTTCTTTTTTATCATGACGGGTTTTTTCCATGTTATTCTATTTTATGTATATTTTATCGACTTTTGTATAAAAAAATACGCAATTTCATTCACTAAAAATAATTTCTTTAATATTATATGCTACAGTTAAAAAAATGAAAAGACAGACTGTTTTGCTTGTCATTTCTTGCCATAATCTTGCTTTTGATGGGCTAAAGAAGAACCAAAAAACAAATTTATTCATTATTTTTTTATTAAAATAGACAGTAAAATTGTATTATAGAATATAAATATTTTAATATTTAAAAAAAACGACTACCTCTAAAGATTCTATACATCTCATGATATATGCGATATATTCAAAAGGACATTTACAGCTACATCTTCCATTATTCTTCAGATATTTAATCTAAATGTTATCAAAATAATATATTTGAATATATTCTTCTTATTATGAATTATTATTTATTAACAAATGTTTAAATCACCAAATACAGGTTACATTACATTTTTATTTAAATCTGTAACTACCAAAAAACTTTTGAAATGATATAAGTTGTACTAGTATGAAATTTCATTACAATTCTATGTATGTAAGAGGTAAGCAGGCATTTAGCATTAAATGCATGAAGAACATTAATTTTAGAATAATAATAAAATCAATAATCGCTTCTTTAGAAAATATTTTAACAATCTTTCTCCTTTCATAAATATGGACATCATCTCAGATACAAAAAATATAGTGTCCGATTTTTAAATAAACAGTTTAAAAAATACATAATTCAAAAATATCGTATTGGGCTAACTTTGGACCTCAGTAAGATGAATACGATGTATTCAGTATAATGCTACCTCCGTAAGATGATTTGATAAATGTGAGTAGTACTCAATCATTTAAATTCCAAATAATCCATCCTCGCCAATTTTCAGATGAAGAAGGCGCATATAAACATTGTATCTATAATAAAATCGCATTTTTATGTCAGGAATCTAAAATCCGGTGGTTGCTCTAATATGTAGATACCCTAATGAATGAAAGGAGATTTCTCATGTACTCATGCTACATAATCAAGAAAAATGACGTTTAAAATAAATTGCATCACAAATTAAATGCATGAAATAGATTCCATAA
The DNA here is from genome assembly GCA_026543865.1 of Argiope aurantia. NCBI lineage: Eukaryota > Metazoa > Arthropoda > Arachnida > Araneae > Araneidae > Argiope > Argiope aurantia. The sequence continues at coordinate 19,942 of JAPMOR010025027.1, read as the reverse complement.
TGAAGGCAAGTCAAAGCATCATTTATAGAATCTTAAGAACTTAATTACTTTCTCCGGTTAATCAATCTTAATTCTGTAGACTATCCAATTTATTTAAGGACTTTATTCTGATTTTAAATACGATTGAATGTTAGTTAACTAAGTTTTAATTAAATTAAAAAAAGGATTATATATAATCCTTGTCTAAAATTTTAAATCGAATTGACAGCTTTGGGAATTATATTTTTAATTTAATAATTTAATGTATATTTAAAATAAGATGAAATTTTAAGATTGATTTTAAAAAAAAGTATTTAACAAAATGCATGGCTGAACCCTGTGGAAATTTAACGAAACAAAATTAAATAGAATTTTAAACTGACATAAATATTTAACAAATTTCCTCAAAATGAAATTTTTTGAAAAAAATTAAGTGAAAGAACTAGTTTTTATAAAAGATTTTTAAACTGGATGTTTACTTTTTTTATAATAAAAGCAATAAAGTCGTTTCAAGTGGAAATAAATTCAGTACCATGAAAATAGACAATTGCAACTGTATATAAATATTACTTTTTGTCTGAAAAAAAAATCTCAAACCTAAATCGTTCATAGGACACGTTAAAAAACATTAAAAAAAAAACAAATTTTATTTCATAGGGTAAAGAATGGCGATATAAAGAGAAGGAAACATAAAGAATAGAGTCTGGAGGGTGGTTGATGTTTGGTTTAGTTTTGATTTTCTAAATGCAAACGTTATTAAATATATATTTTATAAATATAAGAAATTATACTGACTTGAACCTTGAATCTTTTACACTATAAAAATCCTATCCTACTATAAAAATCCAGGAAGGTTTTAACCCAGTTTCATTTAAAAAAGCACGCACACTCTTAAGTATTTTTAATTTTTCATATTATAGTTTGTTCCTCGGGATATTCATTTTGTAAACATCTATATTGAGAAGAAGCAATACATATTTAATAAACTCACTAATGCCATGTTTTCAGTAAATAAAAAATATATGTTGACTAAAATATATGTTGTAATAATGCATAAAATATATGTGTTATTTCAATATGTATTTTAGTTTAAGAATGTTAGTTAGTTTAATCTAGTTTTAGTTCAAGTTATGATTGAATAATTGTGAAAGAAGAGAAAGATATTAAAAAGAAAAATGTTTTTAACTAAGAGATCAAGCATGGTAAAAATAACCAGACATTTTTAACCGTTCAACTAATTTAAAACTTGAATCATGCTTTAAAAATAATTCGATATATGATTATTTTTTTAATATTTTTTCTATTAAAGAGAAAATAAAAAATGTTATTTCAGAAACATTTGAAATTTGTAAAATATACTTTAAATCCAGGAATAATAACATTTATTTCTATCAATTTTTCAATTCCCATTATTCAGTTGTCTTGCAAAGGTTTGTGAATATATATACATATTTAATGAAAAACAAATTTTAGACATGCATGTAAATTAGAGAATTTGTCAGAAATGTCAATTTTATTTTGTCAATTCATGCTTCTTTAAGATAATATAACTAAAAATAAGACTTTACATATAATTAGTTGAATAAAACAGATCAATTCAATTCATTTATTTATTTAGACTGAAATTCGAAGTTTATACATTAAAAAATTAACAATGTAAGATAATGTTCTCTGTGTATTTAATTGTTTTTCTATCTGTAACAATTTTAGCAAAATAAGTGAATTATCAGAATCAGAATTACAAAGATTATTTTTCAATCAGAAATAATTTGATAAAAATTATATTTTTCTAAAAATATGGATTTCAAATATATAAAAACTTGTATTCTATAGTAGCTCCAATCAGAACACATTTTGTGGAATATATTTGATTTTTCTAACTTTATAGAAATTAATTTATTGCTTTTATTTTCTTTGATAAATACAACTCTACTATTTGCAATATACATTAGGAAAAACAAACAATAAATTTTGTTATTTACATAAATACAACTTAATAAAAACATGACTTAAGCCATTATTCCTTTACTTTAAATTAAAATTACAGATATCTTTTCGAAGCAAACTAAATTATAAACCCTTTTCTCTTAAGATTTAAGTCATTATGAAGTTTGTTCTTTCTCACATGAATTTCTCAAATATTAATTTTCTTTCTCTATATGAACTAATTAAAGGTCACATCCAATTAAAGGTCACATCCAACTTAATTCCACAGAACGCTTGAGATATTTATGATTAATCCGGCCTTTTCGCTTTGAAAAATAATGTCTATAAATGAATTAATGTTTCATAATGGATATAATTGATAATGATTTGATCATGAAGGAACTACACTCGTATGGCACAGTTAAAGGATTAATTCAAATTAAATATCGATTTAATTCATATTCAAATTGCTATTCTTGTTTATATATGCTAAAGAGTTTCAATTTCAAAAATTTCAGTTTAAGATTTGTGAATTTCCGTTTAGTGGCTTTCAGTAAAAGGAAAAATAAAAAAAATGAAAAAAGCTTCGTAACACTTTCCCAATAAGGAAATTACAGATTAAATTAAGTAAGCAGAAAGCGTAAAATCTATATTTCAGTGTGACAAGGATGGAATTCTTCCTCTGTTACCAAACTGGAGTGTAAAATCGGATTAACTTTAAAAGTTGGAAACAAAAATTGGTTATTTTCATGATTTTCTTCTGAACCAAATGTGAAAGTTTGCAATTGAATTATTTTAATTCTAATGCAGTTGATTCATTAAGAAATATTTAGATTTTGTTAAACTATTTTATTTTTTAAAAATAGTTTTCTCGCTCGTTTTCTATCAAAGTTAGATAAATTGGACACACGCGAATTTTTTCAATTTTATTTAATTGCTGCCACGTTATTGTTAGATTTAAATTAGCAATTATGTCAAAAAATGTCAACCATAAAATCACACGAAAATACTGATAGCTACGATATTAATTCATACGATCAATATCATAAGCAAACTCGTTGTTTTCACCAAAAAAATACATGCATGGTAATTTTTAGCATGCAAGATCAAAACTCTAATGCCCACAGAAACCATTCTCATTCATGAATTTCGGGGAAACTGATGATTATAAAGTGAGATCATATTCATCTAAATTTCCAGGGTATGTGACTAATTCAGAAAGTTTACATGAAATATTTTTCCTCTTCTTATGATTCTTTTAAAGAGTTGCGTCATTTTCATAAGTTTTTATAAGTACAGGGAATTCAAAGGGGACAAGAAAAAAAAGCTAGCAGAAGAAATAACTAAACAAAATAAATCAAAACTGAAAACATCAGCATTATGAAAAATTATTGGTATCATTTATTTGATTTAGTGCATTTAAATTCTACACTTTAATATAATGCATATAATGCAATTATTTAAATTTAAATTTGATAGAAATGAATAAAAGAGTAATTCTTTTCAAACTTTCAATTCGAGAAGAAAATAGCGAATTTGAAAAAAAAAATTAATATTTCAAACTTCAAACCTAAATTTTTTTTAAAGTATTTTTTTAATTTTATTTTTTAAAGTTATTCTTAATTCTAATTTTTATTTACTATTTTATTCTTAATATTTACTTCCATTTAATGAAAAATTAGTAAACTCAAGATCTTTTCTCTATAGACATTTTTTTATTTCCCATTCCCCTTAAGATATTCGTAAAAAATAGTATAAATGCCCCAAAATATATATTTGTTTCCTATAAATAAAAAAACAATGTGTATTTGTATTTGCTCCCTAAATACTCTTCCAAACAAAAGGAATAAATTAAAAGGAATACGTTGAGATTTCTATATAGCTTTCTTCGAAATCAATGAAACACACACACACACACACACACACACACATAACAAATTTTATTAGAAAAATTAAAGCATAAATATTTTTATATAATCAATTCTTTAAAGGAATTTAAATATTAGATAGCCTTTTTTTAAATATTCAGACTCCAAATTTTGAAGTAATGAAATAATTTTATTTAAATTTCCTTTTTTAAATCTTTTAGCTTAGTTATGATTTTACCATTTACGAGTCTCTTTTTTAATATTCACTTTTATTTTTTCTCATATGGATATTTAGTGAAAAATTATTAAACTCAAAATTTTATATCTGTAAGTGACTTTTTTATTTCACATTTCTTTAATGCATTTATTATTATTTTTTTTTATAAAACAAAAGATTATTGGATCAATAGCTAGCCATATATAGAAGTTTCCAATATATTGTTTCCAAATAGAAGGAATTTCGTGAACTACATTTAGATTCCTAATTACTTATGCTTTCTCTTTCTAGCTTTGAAATGCTTCCGAAGGATAATATAACTGACTGCATTGGATGTCAAATCATCGCTCCAGTGGCTTGTAACTAACTCTTTAATGCTGAAGTATAATTGGTGTAAGTGAAGTTACTCTTTTCGACAATCCATGAATGGTGTTTGTCTAATACGTACTTCTTTTTTTCCCACTTTATCTCTACATAATTTTGTCTCATCGCCAACGTTTGGAGACATATGAAAATTGAGAAGAATATTAAATGTTCTAGATTCTTTCAAAATGTTCTGCCACGTTATAAGATTAGATCATCAGATTCTAAATATTAAAAATTTATAAATATTATGTTTGTGGAGGTGACATATAACAGTTCGGTTAATCATAATGTAGTTATCTCATAAAATAAGCATTTGGAAGAATTTGTTTGTGATGAAGAATTACATGAAGGATTGTGAAAGGAATACTTAAATAATGAAGTATTGTCTAATTCCCAGTCACAAGATTTGAACACATTTTGAGTTTTGAATAGCAATGTAATATCTGATATTGAACAATTTGTCATTATATTTTCACCTATTGCAATTTTTCCAAACATTTCAGACGTTTGGAGAGGAATATTAGCAGGTTCCATGCTACATTTTTCTGATTAACAACAATGTGTATAGCTTGATGCATTGAAGAATGAGGATGTCAGTTTCTCTATAAAGAAAGGGGGGAGACTTTTTGACCATTCATTTTTAGATGCATGAGCAATTTTAAAAGATGATCACAAAAGTGTCCTAATTTAAAATAATCTTTTCATAGTGATTATTCTGTATTAATAATCCAACATAAAGCTAAAAAAATAGAAATTTTAATTTCAAAAAACTTCAACGAATAAATAGTGCTTGTAGGTTCGTTATTTTCTTAAGATGTAATAGAATTTTGGCATGAGGAATAAAATACAGCCTTTTAAATAATAAATATTACAGTATAGAAAAAATTAATTCATATTTTTCAGTCTAATTTCATTTATAAAGCTTAGAATGGAATTTTACATACCTTAAGAAATTTTAGGAATAAAAATAACTATTATGAAAGTAATTTCTGCACAAAATATTTTATGAATAGCATTTCTGAAATTATATTGATATTGATATAGTATTATTAATTTAAAAGAATAAACTAGGAATAGATTTATTTTTAAAAAAATGCGTATTACTCTTTATTTGAATTTTTTTCTCCATTTTATTTTATAAGAGACCTACATTTTCTTCATATGTTCACCGAATTGATATCCGTTCTCCAAATATGAATAAGATCATAAAATTTGATAAAATACTCGAGGGCTCTTCAGAAATTCGTTTGCTCATATGTCAATCGAAAATAAGAAACATTTCTTATTATATTTATTCGCAATTAATAAAAAGTCCCATAGATTCCAATTTCAACTTGAAAGCAAACTTTAATTCTTAAACATACTAATACCATTATATGATTAAAAGTAAGTCATTGCCAGTTATCTTTATTCTGCTATTCAATACAATTATAGCTGTACAGTATCTTTAAAGTTATTATTTCTAAAATGAAATTTGAGGTTGAAAATACTAAGAATTGTATGTATATTTTTAAATATTAAATTCCTATGAAAGAGTGCTTATTTCAACCCTTTCCTTTTTTACATCTTAAACCTTTATAGCTAAACTGTGTAATACATAAAAATACTCAATAACAATATTATTCCTTGAGATTAAATGTTTCAAACATCATATTAATATGTATTTGGAAGCTTTATGTTATTATCTAGCATGAATTTTTTGCATCACTTTCCATAATATAATTTAGCAGAGTTCAACACTTTCTAAAATACGACAATATTAATTACCATAAGAATTCAGTATTTTTTTTTTCAGAAAACTCATATTTTTCTAACTCAAATATTAAAATCTTTTCAAAAGCTAGGGCTTTTAAAGTTTTTTTTTTCACTTACTGCTCTTTGAGAGAAATGCTTAATATTTTCAAGTAATTTTTTTCCATTTGATCTTTTTATTTAAAAATACCAGAATATATATATTTTTAAATAGATGAAATATGAAATTAAACTAACTTTTCAGTTGATCAAACAGTAGCTGTATTTTACCAAAAAGTTTCCTTCAGTTTTTTTTTCTAAACCTTTAAATAATTTAATCTAATATTTTGTTTTGTGTTTTTTTTTTTTACAAAAGTAGATGGATAGACTCTTTCGTACTTCTTTATTTTAATAATTATTTTTACCTCCATAAATGAATACACATGCATGTTGTATTTCCAATGGACTGTAACGTTTATTGTTCTTGATATTTTATATCTAGAATACCCCGATTTACAAACATTTATTTGCAATTTATGTTGACATTTCAATATTAATAATTAAAATCGTATATAAGTTATATAAAAAAATAAATTTATTTATTTATTAAATATCACTCTTCATATATACTACTTTTGTAATATACTCAGTGAAATCAATTTTTATATGATTCGTAAGAGTTTCGTTATGACTGAATTTATGCAAGTTACAATATCTATTTCATTTAAAAAATATGCGATTAAAAATATTACAGTATTTATTTTACAGTTGCACTTTTTATTTTTTAGCACCCTTATTTTCGTACAAAAATCAATTTTTCAAATATATTAGATATTAAGAAAATACTGTTCACTTGCTCTTCTCAAAGTATTTTGAATTTCAAATTTAGAATATTTTGTTTAAAAATTTGCAAACATTGCTTATTGCTTGTTTTAAGGAAACGATGTATCTTATTTGAAATATGTGAATCACATATTTTTACATGTGATACACGATACACGATACCATGTTATACATGATTTTATTCAGGCTTTGCATTTTCCAATGATAAATTTATTAATTAAATTGCTTTGAATCTGAATGTTAAATTATTAAGATTACTATATTTTCCTTATTATTATTTTCAAATCTTTTTATGCGTATGGAAACATATACGTGGATGCATAATATATTCTATCTTTTTCAGCTTTGAATAGTCAACGCTTATTTGTAAGGAAAATAGTGAAATATACATAATTTTTCCTTTGTCTCCTGGATAATTAAAGATTCTGCGCTTTGAAAAGTGATATTTACTATGTTGGCAAATCTGAATATATTATTTAAATGCTATTACTTTTAAGAATCCAATACTATATTTTATAAACTTCTGTTTTCAATTATATCTTATTATGGATTGAATTTGACACAAGTCTGTCTCCTGCCTCCTTTTTCACATAATTACGAATGCTTTTAGTTAAAAATGTAAATGCTAACCTCGAAAATATTTAAGTTATTGCGATAGATGATTTATTAAATTGAAAAGACTATAAAAGCGTCAATAAATTATAGGGATTATATCTTTATATCAATATAGGTTTCATTTGTATAAAAAGTCATTTATTGAAAAGCGTTGTGCATAAAGCAAAAGTTGCTGTATTTTAATATTTCTAGAGCATATTTATCATTTAATTACAACTTCATCAAGGAGACTTAACTCCTGGTTAAATTTTAAAACAAATTGCGATATTCTTTGATACTATATAATAATAAATTTGGCTAATTATTCATGATTAAAAAGTAGAAAGCATTGTGAAAAAATAAAAAAGTGCTAGAATGTATGTAGTAATACAATACAATACTAAAATAGCATTTTCTAATCAAGAACCTGGAGATGAAATTTAAACCCATAATGGCAAGAGGCACTTCAAATGATATATGAGGAAATTCCAACAATTGAAATAAATACCTAAGTGTTCATTCAAAACTTTCATTCTCAGAAATACCTAATCATTAATTGATTGTGGATTTGAACTCAAATTTCAAATTAATTCAAAAATATGTATTAGCGTACGTGGCTTTTAAATTTCTACGATGAAATTTAAATTTTTGACATAAAAAAAAAGTGGTTTAAAAACTTTTTTACACAACTAAAAGTGTTTCTTTTAAAATTATTGCATTTCTTATTTTAAAAACTAATCTTAATATGGTATATTTAAACACATAAACATAAGTACTTTTATATTAAAAGTTAAAAAAATGAGAAATGAGAGGGGGAAAATAGAATGACATTTTCCTGGACGGAACATCAATGTTTCAAATCATCGTTGTGCCACTCTCTACTCCACACATTATCTTAAATTTCACTAGATGTTTGCCGGCAGTAATGTCCTATTAGAAGTAAGCGAAAGTAATCTTTGTATATATATCAAGATAATATCTTGAAGTTAGTAACATCATGAAGGATTTTCCATCAAATCGTTGATGCCTCGATAAATGAAAGCTGTAGAGTATAAATCTCAAGCATTTATACTCGGAAGGAAATGAAAGTTTAGTATAGAATAAATCATTCTTCAATTGAAATCAAAAGTTTATTTTTTGATCAAATATAATTTACTTGAAAAAATGTTTTTTTATGAAAGTGGACTTGATTGTAGAAGGCTTCAAAATGCTTTCTTTGTTATATCCTTAGCAAATTTATAAAATAATAAAAAATGATGTCGTAAACTAATTTTTTAAAAAGACTTTACTGTCATTTTAAATGAAATAAGTAAAATTAAAATTAAAGTTTTGAATGGCTAATTTCGGTGGAAATGTTAAAAAAATGGACAACAGTTTATGTTGTAAGGAAATACTAACTGTGTAGAAATAAACATAAACTCTAATACATCTTAGTTGAATGATTCAGTTTCATGAAAAGAATATACATTGGATGCTTTTTTATATAGCCTATAATTTAAATTGGTTTCAAGTTACAAATATCTCATTCAGTAAAGAAGACAGTTAGAATCCAAGGAGACGTTCGCCTTTTTTCAAAATTACTAACAAACTTTTAAGTATAAATAATTTTGTGAGTGATCCAAAAAGCCACAATAAACATATTAAAATATTTGCTTTAGTAAGCAAAGAAGATGATAGTTATAAAAGGAATTGAATGCAGTCATGCCTGATATAGGCTATATACGATAGTTCTAGATTTTATTTTTTGTGGTATAAAAATACAAAAATATTTTTTAATTACTATGAAAAATTGTATTTAATAACAGTTTCAAGGAACAAAAATTCGTGCTTTCTTGGAAATCCATTGTGTTATCAATTATAGTTTTTGTTTTAAAATTTATCCTTTAATATATAAACTTTAATATAATCTTGAAGCAATATTTATTTTCATATTTTTGTTTAAAGATCTCACTGAAAGCACGTTTTACAGTTTTAGTTGTTATTTCCTAATATATTATTGTACGAAGCACAATATTAGCAAATTTTTTCCGTTTCTTGCAAAAAGTAGATACCAGTTAATTTTTTTAAAGAAATTAAAATAGTGAGCAAATGCAATGCTTAAAACAATAACATGTACACTGAAATAACAATTAGAAAACGCAACGCATGTTTCCAATGAGTTTCTTGAATTAGTAGTATATCTATAGTATCCATATATTAATACCATTTCTTAATTATACCAAAACTGCATTGACGAAATATGTTATTTTGTTATGGTTACTTTATTGTAAGGAAATCAGAAAAATATTTTCATTCATTAAAGTAACTAATTGTTTAAAATAGCAACAAGTTAAACTAAGTAATTAGAGGGTAACCTAAGTAAAATACAAAATATTTTAAGTATTGTGGTTCGATGCCAACACAGACAGAAGTAATAAAAATAAACACATTTCCTTATATAAAACAAAAGAAATATGTATCATATTAGTGAGCAAAGTAAATCGGAAAGGAACAAAAATTCGTTCTAGATCGAGCATTCAAATTTCTATCTATTTCCATAGTTAAAATCTTCTATTTAAGAGATATATAGAATTTTTAAATGAATTTACATGAATTTTTCTAGGACCATAGTAAAATATTTTAGATTCTTATCATAATTAGCCAAGCCTAAATGGAAATAAGTAATTATTTGATTGTATAAAGTTAAAAGAAAATAAAAGAACTGTCGAAATATATTTCTAAATGATGAGCAATAGAAATCATTCAGCATTCTTTATATATTTAACATAAATGATAAAAGTGACTAATTAAAAACACTATTATAAATTAAGCATTTTATTCCAAATAATACTTATTTTTAAAGATCTCTGTTTTACTCTTTCAGAAAACAAAGTGAGTAACATAATGCGAAAATGGATGGCCAATTTTTAAATTAAAAAAACAATAATAAAATATAATGTTTTTACACTTTTTTAATCCTTAAGAGCTTTATAGAAATGTAACTACATGAAATACATGGGCGTAATTATGTAATATGTGAAAAAAATTAATTACATTTTGTTTGCCAATTTTAATTAATTCGAACATCATATTTAAGTAAATGTGAAGACTTGATGTTATTTGTCTCTATAATTTTTTACATTATTCGACAAAGAAACTAGATACGAACAAAGGCAATGATGTTAATTAATGTGTCAATTTTACAAAAAAGTATTTGATTTTCTAAGAAAAGCGTTCTCAAATATTTAAAGTGCTTTTCAAAGTAGTTCTTATCCCAATTTTTTCACATTTTATCTTCTTCAAAAAAGTATTTAAGAGTCTCAATTTTTTCTGCATAAAAGGTCTGAAGTATTTTATTTTATTTTTAACTCTAATTTTTCTTACTGCACTGAAGATGTATCAAATCTTTAATATCCAAAGTCTCAGAAAAATGAACTAACGAAGTCAAAATTAACTCACTAACCAATAGAAAAATACGGAAGTGGTCGTATTTTAGTAAACATATTCATTTAATTATTCGTATTTTTTTTTATTTATGCATCATCATTTGTTTTGTGTATTTTTATTTGGTTGATTTAAATTTTTGTACAATTTTAATTACATTCACCTTCATAAACAAATATTTGAATCTTGTTTCCTAAATGTGAGTAGAATATTTTCAATTCCTGAATTACCTTCTGCAAATAAAAAAATGCTTAAATACATATTTAAAACTGCATTATTTACTTGGATCATTTATTTTTATTTATTTACGCATTCGTTTTTTTAAATTTATTTTTGATTATTTTATTTTATTATTTATCTTCAAATTATTTTCAAAATTTTTTTTATAATCCGCTACATTTGTATTTCTGTTTCTTACTTCCGTTATGCTTCATTTATTTCTTATTTACTTTTTACTTTATTTCTTTCTGATTTACTCTTACTTTATTTATTTCTTATTTACTTTTTGCTTTATTTATTTCTTATTTTTTTAATATTTATTGTAATTTCTTTTTTTATTAATTATTTTTACTCTGTTTTATTTAGGAAGGGAGATGGTGATTTAGTATAATTTTTCAAATATAGGATTTTTAAGAATCGTGCAGTTTTACTGGCATTTTTAGCAAAGTGTCTTGTGTAAATTCTTTACAACTTAGTATCAGTAAGATAATAATAATAATAATAAATGTTTCGTATTGTTATTCATTATTATTTTATAGAAATAATTATGTATCTGTAAATAATTGTATATTTGTACGCGACATTCAATTTTAAATTAAAACTGCAAATAATGAAAATATATCTACATGTAATGGAACTTCAATACTAATGTTATAAAGATTTCAAGCATATAAAATTAAAAATTTTATCTGCGAAAATCTTAAATTTTTATTAATAATCAAGTGTATTTTTATAAACATTCATATAGCAGATATTTGCTGGAAATATTTTTAATTTCACGTGTTTCATGTCGTTTCAGGTAGAAGAAGAAATAAAGTGTGGAACTTCAAATACCTTTTTAAATAAATTGCAGAGAATGATGCAAAAATCTGAAATATTTTATAAGGCGTTCCACAGAAATTCAGCATCATGCCATTATAAAGTGCTTACTATTCATGTGATTTTGCTAGCAACTTCTTATGTACTAGTAGTTACTCAAAATATCAATATATTACTCATGAATTTTCTGAATGAAGCAGTAAACCTAAATCATTATTTAGGAAGGGAGACGACGACTTTGTAGAATTTTTAGAATATAGGATTTATTCGAAGTTTCATGTAGTTTTAGTGGTATTTTTAGCAAAGAGTCTTGTGCAAATTATTTACTACTTAGTATCAGCAAAATAATGATAATAATAATGCGTTCATCAGAAATTTAGCATAAGGCCATTATAAAATGCTTACTATTCATGCGCTTGTGCTAGCAACTTCTCATGTCCTAGCAGCTTCTCAAAATATGAAACCAACTTGACTCATGAATTTCTGAATAAAGCAGTCAACCTAAATCATTGCATGTATAATCATGCAGAATCATTATATGTAATTTAAATCTGGAGGGTATGCCATCATATAGTTGATATCCTATTTAATGTAAGATTCAGAGAACATTTCACATGAATTGGTATTACATCATGAAAGAAAATATATTAAATTAATTGCGTAAAGTAGTGTTTGTGATAAAATTAAATACAATTATATTTTATACACATTAATAATTTAACTACTTTCCCTTGTTCTCAATTTTATTAGTTTCTGATTTTTAACACTATTAAAGAGTTAATTAAATTTTCATTTCTTAAACTGAACACATATTAAATCGTTCTCGAAAACTCCTAAACCTTAGAAAATACATATTTACTTTTTATTAGTAATTTGCATTTAATTTGAAATAAGATAGCAATTTAGGTTGATGGTCAGAGATATTATTGAAACATTTTGGAAATGTTCAATTTTCATATCGGAAAAAATAGATAGAACTCTACAAAGAAACATAATCTCTCAGAAATTTAAATTTAATAGAAACGTATGAATACATATAAATAAAATATTAAATTTTATGAAAAATATTTAAACTAGATATACTTTTCAGAAAAGGCAATGAGATCATATCAAATCAAGTAAATTCCATGCCAAGAAACTGAAATGTTGGAACAGACTAAAAATATAATTTTCTGTCTGAAATAAGTATAAAAATTTCAAGCCGAAATCGTTTTTAATGTATATCCGATAGCAAAAAGAATGAGTAAAAAATTTTGCTTTACAGAGTTAAGAATGCGATATTATGTAAAAGATGCACCGTGAATAGAGTATGGAGGAATGATAATGTTTGAGTGAGTTTCTACTTCTTGCAAGCAATTATTTAAAAGAATTTTCCATTGATAAGTAAAGAGTTTATTATACACAAACCTGATTTCTTATATCGATATATAAATAAAACAACTATATACTAACAACAGTGAAAGTTTGTTTTGATAACCAGTTTCATATGAAAAGAAAGTAAGTATTCTATTATATATACGTTTTCTATATTCGTATGTATTCTATTATATATTCGTTTTCTATATTCGTTTGTATTCTATTATATATTCGTTTGTATTCTATTATATATTCGTTTTCTATATTCGTTTGTATTCTATTATATATTCGTTTGTATTCTATTATATATTCGTTTGTATTCTATTATATATTCGTTTTCTGTATTCGTATGTATTCTATTATATATTCTATTATGTATTCTGTCTAATATTCATTCAGTTTATAGTTTCATTCGAATGATGCCATATTAAATTTCTAAGTATCTTCAACTAAGTTACTGAAAACATATCTTCGTTTCTTCATTTAACATATATTATTTTCTAAACAAGACATTGGCCCATTTTATTAATTTCCAGTAATCATTAAGCTTTTGTTAAATAATAGCAATGTGCTAAAATGAAAGAACACATTAAAAAAAATAGGAATCAAATATGATAAAAGTACCTTGCATTCGTTCTCACTTTATTAATTTCAATATTTATATGTTTTGTAAGAAATAATTAGACATCTGAGTTAGTTTTTGTAAGTGTTTTCCTTAATGTAAAAAAAAAATCATATTTTCAGAAAAATTTCTGACAATCAAATAAAGGCTTTAATTCCAGGAATAATAACTAGCATTTATAATGAAATTTATTGGAAAGAGTTATTTTTATATGATAAGGGAAAAAACAAATGAATATAAGAAAATAAAATTATATTTGATTTGGTTTTGGAAGATATTTAACATATTTTTAAAAAGAATTCAGATTACTTCTTCTGTGCCCACATGTATGATACAAAATATAAATATGCAAAGAGTATTCAGGGACAGGACTTTCAAGAAGAAAATGTGCCTGTGCAATGATATATGAAATAAAAGTATGCGAAAGAAATATACAATAATTTGTTACTTTAATGCAGACATGGATGTTATAATCAAGAATGGCAATAGTGGTTTTACACTAAGTAACAAACCTTCATAAATGCTATTATGAATTTATAATTGAATCGATCCAAAACAAATTTGTTTAAGGTGTAAGAAAGCAATTTAATTAATGTACTCAAAATATTTCTACCTTCAACCTGAAAAATGTTTTATCAATGTTGAAGATGAGTAGATAATATGCAATGAACATTTCTGAAGAAAGTGTTAACTGGTTATAGCTGCAATAATTATAATTGAAGAAACATTAAGTAAATATATATATAAAAAAATCTAGTTTAATTTCTTTATTAGTGTTCCCTCCGAATGGATGTATTAAATGTAAATGAAAAATTAGTTATCGCTTACTCAAAAATGTTAAGAAAAAAATTAAAATGAGCAAATTTTATATAATCTGCATAAGCTAATGATAATTAGATCAATTTATTTGCTGAGCATAAGGCAATGATGTATTGCATGAATACTGTATATAAGTACTGTAATATATTCTATCAGTTTTCTCAAGGTGCCATCTAAATTAAATGCACAGACGATTAATCAATAGGAAAATTAAAAGTATTATTGGAAAATGACTAATTTTCTACTTTGTAAAAGATTTACTTCGCTTAATCTGCAATTTTAGAAAATTCTTTCACTGTTAATACGAAATTGTATTTTTCAACACTTCTCTGGACTGTTTTTACACCAATAAAAGCCTAAAATAAGTTATAAGGATATAATGGCATTCTTAAAAGTCATTATGTGTCTTATTTGGAGCCTTACTAGAAGGTTTCTAAGAGCGAAACGTTGTATTGAAACAGCTGTACCTCTTCAGATGTTATTCATTTCCTAAGAGTATAATCACTACCACGTTAAATTAAACGTTAGCTATGTGAAATTCTTGGTTCACGAGAAATGAAAACAGCTGAAATACACACATTCCTTCAGGTACATCTTCCAAAATTTAAATAGCTACAACAATGTGGCATCCTGCACAACACAGAGGGTGCTTTCAAGGATTTTCTGGTCAAAATGAGTTCTAAAATCGTGTGGATGAATAATTTACTGATGAATTCAACATTGTACAGTAAATTTCATAAATCATGCTAAAAATCTACACTTTGCATCTCTGACCTCGCATATTGCCCATTATAACCTTACTTTCTTATTTCTAATATAATATAAAAAGAGGATTCTGACATAAATACTTTTCTGAGTGTTTCATGCTATGTAATTTGATAATTAGTTAAAATTTTTGTATCAAAAGGGAAAAAAATAATCTGCAATGAAACTTTTTTTGTTTTGATACATGTTTTTAAACATATTTAATATCTAAATTTAGCGTTTTCATTCAGACATTTTATAAACAAAAAGAATTTATTAAATTCATTTAAATTATATCATAGAATACGAAGAAAGAGCTTCATTTTTATGCTTAAAAAATAAAAGCAAACCAAACAAAGACTTTTTCATATTATGAAGGAAACATTAAGCAAACATGAAATGCCATCTTAATATTGAAGAATATTTTTGCAGATTATGCATTAAAACGTTTAAAAAATTCTTAAAGGTGTGGATAATGTTTTTAAACTATTTGTATTGCTCCAAGCTACAATTTATTTTATAACTTGAAAAACTAAAAGCAGAATCATTCAAAACTCCTCATTTGTATTTTAAAGTGAGGTAAAAATATTTTTCTTCCCAATAATAGTTTCAAAATTTATAACCTAAATGTACCTAAATATTGTTTTAAGTTTAATTATTTGAAACTCTTAAGCCAATTCTCTAGAAAGTTCAATTAGTCGTGCCGTTTTCCAACTTCCATATGCAAGACAAATTTATTACTTCTAGATTCAGAAAATATTCATGCATATATTCAACATGCAAACACTAATTCTACATCAGCATTAGTTGATATTTATTTAAATATAATAATTCATTCACTGCATGAGGAAGAAATGAATTATTAATTTATGAATATTGTAAGCAAACATATTCTCACAGAAAGATTTACTTTTCAATGAAAGAGCAAATTAATATTATGCACTTATTTGTCAAAGAAACCTTTGAAAAAATTTTGAGCGGTTCGATATTTCATCCATAATTATTTCTGTAAGAATGTAGATAGTCAACTATAAAAATAATTCTATTCATCTTTAAATTCACTTCTTGAATATTGTATTTTTTTTAGATATTTTAGAATTAAACAAACTATGAAAATGTAAATACTGTCTCGTTCTACATTCTTATAGATACAATTTCGGCGAGACATTATTTATAGTTTCACAGTTTGTTTAATTCTAAAATATCTGCAAACATACTCTTTTTAAAAACCAATGTGGCAATGATTAGAATTATTTCTATAGTTGAATATTCAAAAACAAGAACTTTATTGATGTTCCTCTTTGAGATGTACTCCACATTACAGAAAACATGTTTCTTTATTCAAAGAAAATGAGTCATGCAGTCGTATACTCTAAGATATATATATAGAATTATTCTTTCAAATATCTTATTTTTAATAGTAAAGAAATTATATCAAGAAAAAGGTTTGGTTTAATATAAAAGGTTACATTTCTATTTAGCTGGTGTACTTTTCAGTTGATGGTGTTATTCTATACATGAGATATTTTCTATGCATTATTTGAGGTAGAAAATGAATTAAAATATCACTAGGATTATAAATTATTAAGAGCCTATTCTCCCCATAGTTATTTTTAGTGGACCGTAGCATTTTTTATATTTTTTATTCAAGTATTTTAGATTAATATTATTCAGAAAAATTACATATATATTATTTGAGAATTCACCAATTTCGAATAATGTATGTTATTATATTACTTCTTCTAGCCATGATTACTATTTACAGATTATAGTACTGTATATAATCGGTCTGTGATACGATTTATAAAATTGAATTTTTGTCAGTTTTACAATTTGTAAATTTCATAACATTTATTTTTTTATTCATTGTTTCAAGAGAATATTTGGTTACTATCTATTCTACAATTCTAAAGATTAAATAAAGTTTGGCTTAAGAATAGGTAAGGATGATTGAATTCAAACAAGTAGTAGCCAGACATTCTAAACCATTAATAAAATTAGGAAATCTTGTTTTTTTAACAAAACAAAATCGAAATTTTATTTTCACACATTTTTCTGTATAGTGCTAGATCCGAGTTGTTTATCTAGATGAATGGTGCATTTAAATTCTATAGTTTTTTCGATGAATTATATAGGAACGATTTCTCTGTGAGAAAAAAAACTTTCTTTGGAATAATAATAAATTCATAAATTGATCGACAAATGTAATTAAAAAAAGCGAATAGAAAGTGAAAACATTTAACTCCCTGTGTTTCAAATTCTCATGATATCAATTTTTAATAGGATTTCCGGCTTTTTTAATTAGCATTACTCAGTTGTTGATCATCTCTATGAATCTTTACAGACACCGAAGATCTTATATTGGAAGATATATGAATTTCTGACATAAACTTCAGTTTCTTTCTGTCAATCAGTGTTTATTTCAAGTGTTTTAAGATATATCAAACTTGATATGTAATCATTGGATGATCATTTCCATCAACATATTAACATTTCACTTCAAAGCATATATAGAATGACGTTTAAGATCAAAATTGATACTTTCTCCACAAAGATAATAGTAGTTCTTTTTATGCACCCGTTTTCGGAAAATCGTGCAAATTGAAATGATAATTACAAGATGAACTTCTTTTAAAATAATCCTTCCATAAAGACTATTCTGTATTGTAATCAAGCTTTCATGATTGCAATATGAAAAAAATTTGAATCTCAGAAATCTTAAAGGAATTATTGGTACACGCAATTTAATTTACTATTTTAAATGCAATGCAATTTTGCAATGAATAGTAGCTAATAATCTTATTAACTCATACTGAAATAAATTCTAATTAATAAGCACACAATCTCGTTATGTTCTTAGAACTAATATATTATATGATATTTTTACAATGCTTTCAATATTTTCGAAATTGAGCAATACTATAAAAATTTTGTAAGAATATACCTGAGGAGTTTGCCCTACTCATATGTGCTTATTATTTCAAATACTAGCTATTTTGAAACCATTACGTTTTTAAAATGAAATATCAGATTATTAAAAAAATACTAAGAATTGAGATCCTTTATTAAGTGAAAGATTTCGGTGTAAGAGGCCCTGTTTTAATTATTCGTTTTTTATACTTAAGCATTTAATATCAAACATGTACAATTATTAAAAAAATAAACCCTAAGTAACAATGTAATTTCTTTAATTTAATTTGGTCGTTCTTCGTATTAATATAAGTTTGAAGATCTGATGTATAATCCACCAAATTTTTTTAACCGCTTTCTGTTGTAAAATTAAACAATGCTCATCTCTTCCAAAAACAAAACGTTATTAATTACCATGATAATATTACAAAACTAAAATCAGAAAAAAAAGTATTCTTTTCCCTTAAGTATTTAATGTTTTTTCAAAGCTTGCAGCTTTACTAAGTTTCTTTAACCGTCTTGTTCCTTAAAAAAAGGTGCTCAAGCTTCACATTTTTTTGGAAAAAGTCTGTGTTTGCTTAATTTTTAGTAATCTTCCATTTTTTTAAAAAAAATGTTAGTAGAGTTAAGTAAAAGTAAACGAAGGTAAAAGATTAATTCGCTAACATTTAGGTTCATCCAATGGAAACTTTTGCTTAGTATTTTTTTCTTCTAAAATTTTAAATAATTTAATAAATATCTTGTGTTTGGGTTGTTTTTATATTAAAGGATGGATTCTTTTTTGTTTTCTTACTTTCTGTATTTCTTCTCTTTGATAAATGAATGCACATAAAAATCTGACTTGCAATAATAAGTTACATTGGAGCACTCAATGTTCTTAAATTGACATATCTGAAATTGCGACTGTTATCTACTTTGATTTAATTGTATTTCAATATTTTTTAATAAAATTAATGTATTGTATTAATAAATTTACTTAGTAACAACTCATCCTTTAAATTGACTCATCTTACAAAATGTGCCCTGAAAGCAATCCTTTATGTAATTGTTTAATTTATCTTCATCATTGGATTAATGCTGTTTCTAATATTTAGTCAATTTTTAAATGAATAAATTCATGTTTCTCTGGTTATCTTCCAATAAGATTTTTTATTAACAAAATTCGTTTTCTTTTTAAATATAAAATAACGAAATAAAATAAAATTTATTTGCTGTTTTCTAATATTTGAAAGCTAAATTTTGTAATAACTT
The DNA here is from genome assembly GCA_026543865.1 of Argiope aurantia. Taxonomy (NCBI): domain Eukaryota; kingdom Metazoa; phylum Arthropoda; class Arachnida; order Araneae; family Araneidae; genus Argiope; species Argiope aurantia. Next base: position 255 of record JAPMOR010025027.1, on the reverse strand, counting down.
TTTTAAACATTGAAAAAAAAGATTATGATTAGTTTCACGAAACAGATATGACTTATTCATTTAAACATGTCATATTTATGTTACCCAAGATTTTATTTTGAAGTTGCATTATCCAGCGATATCTGTTAGCGAATTTTGATTTCGAACGCCAAATGATTATTATGTTTTTCATAATAGTCTTTCTCAAATTTTCTTATGCTTATCAATGCATCTCTGCGAATACATAATACATTTATTTATTTTGCTTTGAGTAGT
>JAPMOR010025006.1:0-18606 GCA_026543865.1 Argiope aurantia | reverse complement strand
TAATAAAAATGAATTTTTTCCTCTATAACATCAGAGAATATTATGACACAAAATTTCTTTTCCATTATATACAGGGTGTCTCAAAAATCTTGACCGCAGCTTTTATTCCTTAAATATTGATCGTAGACATATACTGTAAATTAAAAAGTTGCATAAAAGAAGGCGCAAAATGTTATGAAATCGATTAAAATTTTCAGGGGATTAAACTTTTAAAAATACAAAATTATACGAACCCCGTACAAAAGAATTCCCAGTGATTAAAATGTGCCCCATTCTCTAATTCTCTAATAAATACAAATGTTTACAGTTTCAGTGCAGATAACGCGACGCAGGAATGCATAATAAAAAATTAAATATACCTCATATCTTTAATTTTAAATACAACTTTTAAAATCTATGCTTCCTGAAAAATACTTTAAAATTTTATATCATGAATTACACAATATAACTTAAAAAAAGCACAGTCACTGAACTTGTAAAAGGTCTTATGTAATCTTTCATTAAAGTACTTATTTCTACACATTTTTAATACTTTGAGCCAATAAATAGTAAAACTATTATTTATTTATTCAATCATTACTTTCTTTGTTAATTTGTGTACGACCCCTAAAACACGAACATCCGGCATGATTTTTTCTCTTTGCGAACTCATATCCAGGCATCGAAAAGTGGTTTAAGTCAGCATTTATGTAGTTTCATATCTTTGAGACTTTTTGTAATAACATGCTAAAATTTCGTACATGACCTTATTAGAAGATGCGGTACATTTTACTCACTGAGAATTTTTTTGTACGGGGTCCGTTTAAAAATTTAAATTTTGTATTTTTTAAAGTTTAATCCCCTGAAAACTTTAATTGATTTCATTGCAATTTGCACCTTTTTTTACGCAACTTAGTAATTTACAGCTGCGTTCAAGGTTTTTGAGACACCTTATATATATATATGAAAATTAAAGCTATTCACTTTGGAATTTTTCTGGGTCTGTTTTCAGAATAAATGATTCTGATAGGAAGTTTCTCACGTTTTCTCTCTCTCTCTCTCTCTTTTTAAGAAATTAGGAATCAAGTTTCGGTTATTTAATGAAAAATACGACTAATCTAAAAGATCTATGTTTTGCATAGAGACAAAAATAGGATAACAAACTCAGCTCGATAATTTCAGTTATACTTAAAGTACTTACGAATCCACTTAAGAGTGAATAAGTAAGTTAAGACCTATTTTATTAAAAGAATTATTTATACGTCTTCTTTTAACTCAACAATAATTCTGATTATTATTTGATAAAGTTTTGAGAAAACATAAACAGCAGGAGTGAGGTCCAACAGATAAGTAAGAAAATACCAATATGTATGTAGATTTATATTTATTTTGAATCTTATCGGAAACTATGTATGCTATTGTGTTTTAAACCATTTTGTAGATGATGTTCTCTCTAATCGAGACCATATAGTTTATTTATAAACCTTTAGAAATTAGTACAGATATGTTTTTATTTGGAAAAATTCTCTAAGGACGTAAATATTATTTTTAACAATTTATTAGAAATGTGTAATATTTTTTGACACATTAACATTTGAAGCCAGAAGAAAATTCTGCTCTTTTGTTGCTAAAACAGATCGAGTTATGAAACAATCAATATCAATATTTTAAATGAGTTTATTCCATTTCAATAGGTGCATAGAGGAAATTCTGCCAATCAACCCAATGCTGAGGCGGAGGATGGTTGGTCTAACTTAATGAAATTTAGTTAGACCAATTATCGGTGAAATTTTGTTAGACACTCGGTGAGTTTTGATTGCAGAAATGTAGAACTTTTTTTAAATGTTAGTATAATAAGAATATTTTGCTAACGAAGACTCATAAGACCGGAGATCTGTATAAGAATTCAGATATCGTAATTTTTTCCACCGTACATATATTGAGTCAAACAACACATAAAAAATAATTCATGTCATTTGTTGAACTAGAAATATGCACTTGTTTTTCCCAATTAGGAATTAACTATTGGCCCAAAAATAGAACAGATACCTTATAAATTTCAAACAAAAATTTCTTTTAAGAAAAGGAAAACCTTGAAAACGCATGGATTTGTTTGATTCTTCAATATTGCAAGACGGAAATACCTAATAAAATCCTTTGAAGAAGGATTTTTTTTTCTAAATTCAGCAAATAATTATATTAAATGAATTTTTTTGTCTATCACTCGTTAAAATTTATTTGGTTGTTTCATTATCCAATGGAATGATATTAAAATTCTTGTTGTATTAAAAAATTGACGCCGTAAAAAATAGTTCAAAATGTTCCGTTTGATTCTGATTAAAAAGAAATGATTTTGTTACTCTCTGCTCTGCAGCAATTTTTCGTCCATCTTTGCTGACTTTTTAAAAATCAAATTAAAAGTCCCTTAATGGTTAAAGCTCTAATAAATTTTCTGTTTTGATCACTGAGTGAAGCATTTCTTGTTTGTTGGACTGACTGTCTACAGAGTTGAAATTTATGATTTGAATGCGGGTCTTTTGCATTTAAGAATGATGTTTTACTAATTTTTTCTTTTTTATAGTAAATTGCACATTTCATAGAGTTAAAATATTATAGGCGATATGTTTTGACAGTCTATCAGTGGAATATTATTACATAAGAAACACCTAAAATATTTGTACGATATTTTCAATTAATATTGTACTGAAAATTCCATTCTTCTTTAACAAAACACATATAATTTTTCGTCTAGATCAGTAATACCTATATTTTTATGCATTTATCTCAGCCATATTATTAAAAAATTATAGGATATGAAAGACTTTCCAAATTGCTGCACTTTCTTTCTTTTTTTAAATCTCTTTTAATTTATTAAATTTTTTAATGAAGAATATAACAAGGTTTTTTAGAATTTTAAAGTAATCTATTTAATACTATAACATTCTTTTATACTATTTTTCTAAATAATAGCCTCCATTCTTAAAACTTTGCTATCGTTTTTATCTTATCAAGAAGATTATAAACCAGAATTTATTATCTTACTTTGTCTTTCGATAAAAGAAGCACCTTTTCTAGTTTTCCCAGCCAAAATTCTTCTCATCATTTGAGTTTTATAAAGACATTCCTTTATCACTGGTTCAATTTCTTAACTATTCAATTATTTTATTTACATCGTCGTTGTCTTCAAGCTATGTGGAATCAGCAGAAATATGAATTTACTGTTCCGTTCGGCTAGTCCAATAATTTTAGTCAAAAAAAAAATCTGTTTCTTTGAAATAATTAAAAAAGGGTGTTTTTTTTCCTTCCTTTTTTTTCCCAAAAGAAACCATTCTTATGTCATTACAAAAAAATACGTTAGTCCTATATGTTCTGCTGTATGCTTTTCATATTTTGGAAGAATGCCAAAACTGCGTCTTAGCAATCTGGCATAGGTCTGTGACCAGGAAGTTTATTCGAAGAAAAAATACTACATAAAATATGGCTTAAGATTTATTATTTTCATCACTTCAATTAAGATCCATTATGACTTTATTCGCTTTCGCCTTCTGGTGAGGTGAGCTTTAGCTGCTAGTTAAAAAAAAAGTGTAGTGAAATGATTTCTTTCTTCAGATTTTTTTTTCTTGATTAATCAAAAACATCATATTCAATCTTAAAATTGGCTACCTTAATGTTGTAGAGCGTACAAATTTTAGTTAAATGAATGCTATATTATATATTTTACAGAGGAAGTATAAGGCGAGTTAAAAATTTAAATTACTGTAGAAAAATAAATGAAAATCATATTTTTTCGTGAAAGACGACCTATAGAGGCAAATAACTAATCTAATTAATGATTATATGCACATTCACATTTCAATGTGCAATGATTAAATGAACATTCGTATTCATATGTTTATTTTTATAAACATATGAAGACACATCAATCCTAGAATGCTAGAGTATGTGAAAGTTTGGAAAGGGCATCCCAATTAAAACTGCTCAGTATTTAATTGATAGACATTATTTGGCTACGTCCTATTGACGATATTTATTATGTATTTAATTCTTAAAATTATGCCAAGTGCATGCCGAAATTTCTTCCTACTATAAGTTCACACTATCCCTAAATATATTTATGTATCTTGTTCAAATTTTCAATCGTTAATAAAATACTTTATTCATCCACTCAAGTTCAAATACATTTTTTTAAACTTGTAGTGATTGGCACTTGATGTTAATATAGTTTTTTCAAATATTAATTAATTAATTATTAAATTAATTTAATTTTTAATACTTTAAATAGAGTTTTAGCAGTTTGTAATGAAAATTGGAAATAACAGGTAGTAGCTCAATCGGCAAAATGCAAGGATTTCAGTATTTTTCACGTGAAGGTGAAGAATGCGAGTTTGATTCTTGCGAAAGTAGGAAGTCTTTAAAAAAATTTTTATATTACTTGTTTATGTGTTATGTTTATTTTATATTACTTGTATTCAAAAATGGCGTATTGCCATTTTCCATTCTACTAAACAAGAACTAATTATTTGCAATTTTTCCTTTTAGTGCCTGTTTTGTACAATAAATATGAACTTAATAGAAACTTAATTGAAAAATTCATTACTTTTTTTATGAAATAACAGATGAAATTGACTTTTGAGATAGTTCCTGTTCTTGGTATAAATTTAAATAAAATTCTATTAGCACAGACCGAATTCTTTAAAAATCTTAAATAAATATAGATTTTAAAAAATTACAACAAATATATGCGATAAATGATTTTCAAACGAATATAATAGCTAATTTTTTCCATAATATTAATTAAGTAGATATGTCATTTCATTCTATATATTTTCTATGTAGAAAAACTATTATGTTGAAAGGCTACCATATTTCTAGTAATTAATTCTTTACTAGAATCAAAATGAAGCAAATGATCATTTAGTAAATAAAAACCGCCATATATCTATTCACGAATGTGAATAGATATATGGTGAACTTGTAATGAAATGTTAATGATAATAGAATTGTAAATATGTTAAAAAAAACTAATCAAAATAAAAATATTCAGAAACAATGAAAAAATTAATTATTAAAGTAAATTATTTTTTAAAATGTATGGAGGAATAATTATTTACATTTTATTTTGTAATAACATTCATTATTTTTTCGTCAAGCTATGGCATCGATCCTATTAGAAAAACTATGTTATTCATTTAGTGAAATTTGGAAGGAAAACCTTCCCAAAGAAAATCTTTTTTAAGGATTATTTTTTTTAAAGTATTAGCTATTTAGTGTTAAATAAAAAAGGGTTAATCCAAGACTTTTAAGTGAAATATAAAACAAAATTTCAACATGAGAAATTGTCTAAATTCCTTTTCATTTACCCTTGACAAAGCAACAATTTAAAATACAAGCACGTAATCACTCGACCTTGATCCGCTCATTTTTACGAATCCGTTCTCCCGGCATGCTCAATGCAGCTACTTCTAAACGCGAACCTAAAATTCCCTCCATCGTAATTCTGCTTCACGAATCAGACGAGGAATCGCCCTCGCAAAGTCCTCTGCATAACAGGAAGTTCCGTACTTGTTCGAGAGTAATTCAATTCGCTTATCTGCTGTGTCCAGTTACCGAAGTCAATCAGTGTAAAAAACGATCAAGGAATCTGTGCTGCAGATATTCGATAATATAATCTCAATTTTTGTTTCCAAATATTATCGGAACCTATTTTATCTAAATATAGAATTTGCAGAGTTGCTATCGTTGGAAAGTTTAATCTGAGGTTTAGGAATATACAGTTCATATATGAGCTGCATTTGTATTTGATACTACTAGGAGATTGACATTTTGAAGCAAGTCCACCGTTCAGTCTCAAAAATTACCAGTGTAAGTTCCATAAATAATTTTTTCTCAGGTTACTTAAGTATTCACCATCTATTAGTTACATTTTAAAGCTTTTTATTATTAATAAACAGTTTAAATAGTTCTATGCATTTTCGTATATAATTTGTAATTCTTCATTTTTAATGCATTTTTCTGTTGTTTCTGTGCAAGACATTTCTTTAAAAAGAAAGGCAATAGTATAGAATATCAGTTATTAATAATTGTATAGAATTCCATATTTCTGTCTTTTACCATTTGGAGACCAGATATTTAAGATTTCCATTAATTAAAATTATCCTGTACATGAGAAGGCGTATTTTATTTTTCATGATAATTTTTTAAATGACAAAACACTGTATTAAGTATGTTTTTGCTTTTTTTTTGTTTGTTTTTACTTACTGCTTTTTCCTTTTTTTCATTCCGAACTTTTAAAAAATAATTTGTCAGTTTTAATTTTTCCTAGTTAGAGTGATTACGATTATTAGTATTATTTTTGCCAAATCCTACATTGAAACTGAAATATTCTAGTATGAAATGCTGAGAAATGCAATTTTGATGACTTTTCTGAATGTAATTAAAAAAAAAACGTTTGAAGAGATATATTGAAAAATCTAGTTATTTAACCGCAAAAAAAATGTATTACAAGTATCCTTAATGTCAAATTCTTTTTTGCAAATGTCTCTCATATTGTAATTTCAAAAAATAAGAAAATAACTAAACCAATATTCACTGGTGATAAGATATAAGATCTAGAATTGCTGTTGATTATACTGCTGAAAATCAAAATCTGCTATGATTGCAATTAGATGCATATCTGGAGAAAACAGTTTAATATATATTAAATTTTATTTAATAAAATATAAATATAAAATTGATTTAATTGCTTTTATTAAAATATTAATCTAATGAGAAACAATCTTGAACTATAATTTATTTCTAAAAATATATTTTAATGTTGTTGTCTATTTCTGTAATTCCTATGATTCATTACAAGAAGAACAAGTTTATTCCAAAATTCTCTAGCGATTTCTTATGCTGAAAGTTGTTCGATATGCGTTCAAAAATGGCATTTTATAATAATAGAGAAATGGAATGTTTTCAAGTCGAAGTTGTTGTTTACTGAAACATACTTTTATTAGGTTAAAGTATTTACGCATAAATAAAATATGAAGAGATTTAATTATGCATGTCAGTTGATTGTTTTTAAACTATACACACGTACATATATCGCCTTGAAAATACAAATGAAAACATTAGAACACAGCTATTTTTAAATTTGAGACAGCTATCCAGACTTTTGTTACTGTGTTATAGAAATTGTAAAGTTTGCAAAAACCACCTGTTCAGGAGATAAAATATATTTTAAGAATTCAAGATTTTTTACAACATTGCTATTTTTGATTTCGCATAATATTATATAATGCCGTACATTAGGGATGTGCAACTTTTTAAGAGCGAGCCAAAAAGAAAAAATAACAATCTAATATAATTTATGATAAAACTGAAATAGAACTCAAAAAGTAATATTTTAAAATAATGCACTGATTGCAATTGTTGTTAAAATTCTATAAGTCATTCATAATCTGGTTTGAATTAGGATTTACTAATTGTATTGTAATTAAAAAAATAAAATTAGTATAACTAATTGAAATGTTCAGCGTTGTTTGGGGTGAAATTTTCCTGACTTTTTTCCCTGAGGAAAGGTTAATGGTTTAATTAATTGCTACAAAGACTTCAATAAAACTTCATGAGTAAAATTTTAACTATAAGTTGTATGCGAAAACGTCAAACTCTATGCGATATTAGCAGTTGGCAGAATGCTTAAATGTTGGTAAAAGAAGCTTTTTTTAATAACGTCCTTGCAAGAAAAAAGATTAATTTGAATAAAATATTATAACCCTCAAAGTCTTTATATTATATGCAAGTTTTATTTTTAATTTAAATGATTAAGTCTTTTGTATTAAAGAGTTATAATTTCTCGTAGCTTTTTTGTTTTTGAAAAGGTATAGATCATCCCTAACAATTTTTAAAAACCATAATAAGTTAATTTTCCACTTATTTCCATTAGTGATCTCAAACAGTTAAACAAAATTTAATGAAACTTCGTTCGTGGCAGTTTAAATCCATGTTTTCATTATGGAAAATGAAGGGACCTAATTTCAAGAGTGAGTTTAAATCTCCGTCGACCGTTAAAAAAAGTAGTCAGCCTTGAATCAATTTTTATGTAACAGGAAACCTCAAAATAACTTTCAAGAAACGTTTTTCATTATCAGAAGGGGAATATATAAGTCACTTACATATCTCTTCTTATGTTTAAGCTATTCTAAATTTCCTTTATTAAATAAATTTTTAGCGATTCAAGCACTTAGCTAACGAACTACTGCACATGTACAAAGGAAACATAGTTTTTAGTTAATAAAAATGAACTATTTGGTTAATTGTCAGAAAAACCTTCACTAACACCTTTATTTTGCTTCATATAATTTGTGAACAAAATGTGACGAAAATCTGTTTAGTAATTAGTGTGTAATCTCGTAGAATATCGAACGAACTCTCATCTTTGAAAGAGAGAAATATCAGATATTGTGAGAGATTCTCATGCTGATTAAGAAAAAAAAAATACTAAATAAACTAAAATGAATTTACAGTGACGATAGAAAAATACTTTGCGAATAAAAATAGAAAAAACTGTTAGGATAAGGCCATGGCTGTAGTAAATATCTATATACTACAAGTTAATACTTTTTGAAGTTTTAAATTCATTTTTCATCGGTTATGCAGAGGCATGCGTTTAAAATAGAGATACCATGTGTTAAAATACGCTTATTAGTAATAAAAACATTATTATTAGTATTAACTTTTACCTCGAGGTAAAAAACAATACATTTAGCTGAAAATCCTCTGATTTTTTAAAGCAGCGGAAATCTGAGAACAGTTATATATGGAGGTTTATTAATAAATTATTTAGTGAATTGGACTCATCCGCCTTCAGCACATTTATTTTCAGAATGGGAGGCGGAAAGCCTCAAAAGTCACTAATTAACTGATACAGACCTCTTAAGTTTCAACAGATATCATCCTACTTTGAGATATGAAGGGACCGCACACTTGAATGAAGAATAGAAAGGGTATTTTTTTTTAAAGAAATAAGCTTTTTGATAGTTCAAGACGCCTAATTCTATTGCAAAAAAATCAACCTGAAACATTTTCCATATATTATTACCCCGCCCTTCGATACAAATTATTCTTAAACAAACTGCCGTCGTTTGATGTAACATTTCTCTTCTTTAAAAATTCAGGTGTGCTTGATGTACACAATTGGATCATCTTTTAAAGATAAGGGTACTCAAATAAAGATTTAAGTTTCTGTATGAGAAACAGGTGCGTTTTTCTTAAGCATGAGAGAAATAGTAGAGTAAGGTATATATTTTTGAGAAATGTCCTAGATTTTGTAAGTAAATAAAAGAGTTGTGAACTTCTGTATCCCCTACACATATAGAGATTACGTGGAAAATTTAGAAAGATGTAAATAAATTATGTGTATAACACACACATATATGAACTTTTTTTATTACTGTTTATCAGGAAAGTATTTTGTTTTTTGTTTATTAAGTAAAACCAAATGTAATATAAAGCAAAATAAATATTACTCAATAGAAAATCTACTGCGTTAAGTTCTTAGGGTATTACGATATATTTCTAGGTACACATTTTGTGATGTTTAAGATTAAATATTTTAATCATGGCATTTGTGATTTTTTCTTCATAATATTCAATTTAGCTTATATGACTAAGTCTATTTATCTTTTATCTTATATTGATTTTCGTGGTGTTTAGTATAGCCATCAGAATTTTAGTGAGTATTTCCAGAAATTGCATATGTTTCAAATCCTGATAAAGCTCAGAATATGTTTTAGTTTAAATAGACTTTAATTATTGGTGTCTCATTGACTACGTTCAAGAAAATCAATTGTAACCTTGCTTTTAAAAATGAAGTAATATTACTGATATAATTTGTTTTATTAATTATGATGTGATATTATTGATATAATATATTTAATATGATTTCTTAGCCACTATAATTAAAATTTAAGTGGTTTATATTTTACATGTTATTTCCCAGACAATGCGCAGCAATAATTTTGAAAGAAAATTAATGTATTGAAAAAATCATTATAAGTATTGTTTTATTGATGCACTAAAGACAAAAAAGTATTCAATTTAATTATTCCTTACTGATTTTGAAACTCATTATTTTATAATCTTAAAATATTTTTTTCACAAATTTGAAACAACGGAGCGTTTTTTGAATTAAATTGATATTTAATTAAGTTAGTTGGTAATTAAATTACGAAGGGGTTGAAATTGTGCATCATCATTCAGAACCTAAAATTTCAAAACTCAATAGTTTTCAATTAATTTTTTTCTTTACTAAAATCTAACAAAAGCTTATCAGTTTTTTTAAAATTTAAATCTTGAAATGCATACTCATGAGTAATTCCTTTTTAATGTCATTTCTGGAGTAAAAAAATTCAGCTTACATTAAACTTTGTATTATAATGTATTACATGTAACTTTGTATTGTAAAAACTATTAGCTTTACAAATGATATTTGTCCTGATTATAATATTTTCGATACTATCAATTTAGTAAATGAAATTTGCAGAAATTTAAATTTATGTATCGTATTCTTACACATTAATATTTATCTCATTCAAATCACTGAAGTATTTAATAAATGAAAAAATAATAAAACCTTTCAGAATACATCATGTAAAATTTAGTTAGTAACTCTTTCCGTTATCATTTGAAGCTATCCAAAAGGGAAAAGCAATTAATAACTATAAAATATAAATAGCAGATGTTTTCTCCCTTTAAGACACCTCTGATGATAACTTGCTCTGCTACCTGCACCCCTCGTGCAACAGATATCGGTCCACCAGTATAAAGCTTATCCAGCCGGGTTGGGTCGGAATAGTAGTAATCAAGGAGGGTTGAGAAATAGCGAACTGCAATATATAAGATTATTTTGGGCGCAATGGTCTTACCCATTTTGCTTTCGTTTTAATTAAGAAATCGCCAAGTATGTAGAGTAAACAAAATTTGCCCCTACAGTTTGATATTCGTTTGTCAGAAAAAATGAATATCCAAAAACAGTCATCGATTATCAAAAAACTAAAACTTTTATATATGATACTATTTTATTTTAAAATTCGTTTATAAAAAGCTAAAATTAATTATTGCCATTTTAAAAATAATGCAAATACAGTTTGTACTATCTTATGGAGTGTACTATGCTCAAATATTATACAAATAAAAATGTCTCTATTGAAAGCATTCTACAAAACTTTTGGTTTGGGCACGTTAACGTTTTATAAATCGGTAATACGTATGTGAATGCAAAAGCTGCATGGGATATTAAACTCTTCGACACTTATTTCTTTGATTTTCTGATTAAATGACACTTCCTTTATTATGTTTTCTTTTCAATTCCTCTAAAAATGCAAAAGATATCTGGAATGTTTCTGAGTAAGTCTTAACAAGAATCATCTATATGCTATGCTGGCAGCCGAGCATATAAAGGCGCCAATTTCTAATGGTATATCTGAAAATTTGTGTTTGTTATTCGACAGCCGACTGGAATTTAATAAAAAAGTAAGCACATTTCACAGATTTCTAATTTCAATTTGCATATTACTACTGCATTTTGCTACTGCATTTCCTTTCTACTGCATTTTAAATGCACTTTATATCGAGAGAAAAAAAAAACTACTTGTGGTTTTCGTTTCTATTTTGGATTAAGCATATGTACCAATGTACACAACAGGGAGGCGCCACAGTAATATCACACAGGGCGCCATATAATCTGGAAGCGACCCTGCTGTTAATGATTTCATTGCAGTTTTTGGCATTCAATAACAAATCATAAAATGCGATAAGAATTCATACTGTAAGGGTTGATTCGAAAAGAACTAGTTTTCGCTCTTTCATACCACTCTTAAATATAATTTTATAAATATATGCTTTGCATACTTTTTGGGAGAAAATTCTAGTCAGAAAATAGCATAAAATTATTTCACATATTGTTTAGATATAAAGTTTCAAGAGAACAACTTTTTTAGTAACGAGAAAAATAATGAATAATCACTTTAAACTGTCAAAAAAGATGGTCCTTTTTTCATGGAGGGGGGGGTGAGTATTTCCTTTTTTTTCCTTATCAGAATTTCTATTTTAAGATGAAATCTAAAAGTTAACCACTTAACCTTTTATATATAATAACATCTGATGGATTTAATGATGATTTAAAGCTAGAAATTTACCATCTAATAGTATAGATAAGTTAATTATTTAACAAATCTAATCATTATTTAGATTTTTAAGATTCTTTTTTTATATAAGTACTTTTCGCGTATCGCATTCCATTCTAGCTTTCAGAATTTAATCATGACAGGACTGGCAGCTCATTTGAGATTCATTAGAATTTTCTTTTAACTGACTTATGGAAATGTGAAAACATAAATAAAAATGTCTGCACTCAATGAAGTGTAATGAACGCAGATGGTCTTAAATCTTTTAATGACTCATATCTGCAATGGATCTAATAAGCACACTTCCCACATCTCATTGCACTGGCTTATGCTGTGTGAGACAGAAGGTTATTGTTGAGGACTAAATAAACTTTATATCTAGAGATTAAAAATAGTTTAAAAATTAGTTGTTGTTGTCAAATATTTTATTCTTTTTTTTTCTTCTTTTTTTTTTGTGATTCGTTGTTTGATTTTGTTCTCCTTTGTAATTTTTCCCCTGCTTTTGAGTAAGACATACAAAAAAAATCGAAGAATAAAATAAGTAGAATTGGTATTATTTAATGGGAAATATACACATTGTCTTCAGGTATTGTATTTTTAATTAATTATTTGTTTTCTTTGTATTTTTATTCTATTTTTTGTCAGTACTGCTTGCTTTTTGACTTATTGGATAAGATTGGCTAATTTGATGAAAAATATTCACATGCAATAATCTTCAGTATGTATCTTTAATTGATTAGAAATTAATCTTTTAGATAGATATTATAGGATCTTTAAATAGATATTTATAGGATAACTGATAATTATTTATTGATATTATTAGTGAATTCTTCACTTTAAATACTTTCTCGTTAAAATAAGGTAAAGAGAAAATGATTTGTCTGCCTTTGTTTACATATAAATAGATTAAACCGAGTGTATATTACTTGGTTTAATTACCAAGTAGATACCAATTACCAAGTAGTTTAATTACCAAGTTAGATTTTACCAAGTCTATATTACATAAAGAATCAGATATTTTATCTAGATATCTTTACCAGATATCTTAGAATTATTAACTGATCTTTTTAATGAACTCCTAATAAAAATAACTAATAATTTAAACTGAGAATTATTTATTTTTTCATTCAAAACTGGTGAGACATTACTTTTTAAAATAAACCCCTTCAGTTATAGTAAGGATACACACAGATAATTAGATTTCAACCCATTTATCTCATATAGTTTCATTTATTGGTTTGAATTATTGAAAGTGACAATTAAGGAATGATAGCTGAAATTATTGAAACTACTATATAAATAACAAGAGTGAAATCAAATTTTTAAAAAATAGATATTAATTCACTTCTAACGTACCACCAAGGTTTAGAATTTCTCTGTTTATCCGTCCAGATAATATGAAGGATACAAATTATTAGAACATTATTAACAATGGGAAAAAAGGAAATGGGAGTATCCTTCTTGAAGTTAGGAAATAGAAAGCGTTTAGAAACATTATCTTGATGGTTTCTTTTTTCAAAAATCATTTCTTTGAAACTAATTTGTTCTAACAGCATATATCCGTAGAGGAATTAAAAGAAAAAAATGAAACTAAAACTGAAAAAACATATAAAAAGATTTTTTTTTTCTTTTTTTTGCAAAAAATGGGTAAAAAAAAATCATGCAGTTATTATGAAGAATTGTTATGTATATAAGAATTAAAATGATTGCGAGATATAAAAAAATAAGCATAAAGTACATAAAGAACTTATACACAAGCAACAAGAAAGGATTACAATATGTTTTTAAAATTTTCATTCATAATCCATGTGAATTCTTTAAAGTTTTCAAAAAATATTATAAAACGAAAGAAAGAAAGAAAAAAAATTATGATCTTAATTTTGTTATTTGTATCAATTTTCATTTGTAAATAGTTTTGATTTTAAATTTAAATCAAATTGATATAATATTTTCTTCTGCACATGCACTTTATCCTTTAATGAAAAATGAATTAAACAAAGTTTCTCACAAAGACAAGCGAATTGTTTTATCCAGTGCTGTTGTAGGAACTATTTGTTCATATTCAATAAACTATTTTTTCAGTTTTGTTCAAACTACATTAATTTGTTGGATTATTTGGTATTTCCTCAGATTCAGTTATACTTCAGTCCTTTTGGAAATTTTTGGAATAAAATTTATCAAATTACAAATTTTAAAAATTAATTTTATAATGAAGCATAAAATTTGCTCTTAAATTTATATTAATTGTTTATGTACAGCATATTTTAAATAATAATATTAAATCATAGTGATTAAAATAAAGTTTTATGAATTTAGAATTGAAATATTCATGACTGCTGCAACAGAAATTAATAAGGAGAAAAGCTAAAAGATGGAAAAACTTCTATTTTCTGTATAGCGTAATATATTAAAATATATAGGAAAGAAAATAAAGAGTTTTAAGATAATTTACAACTCTGCTTTATATAAACATTGACAAATGTATTTCTAACAAAGCAAATGTTGTTTAAACAGCCTTTTCTCCTGATAATCAGTTTAACGGCGATGTCCTCGTTGAAGAATCTCGATTTAGAATTGGCGAATGGCATTTTCCTGGGTTTATTCCATCAAAGATGTGTCTTATTCGGGGACATGATATATCTGTTGGTATCAAAAGTCTTTCTTATCTTCCTCATGAAGTTTAGAATGGGGATGCTGTCTTAAATGACGTCTTTGACATTTGACGGCATTTAAAATTGCAAAATCTAGTTCAAAATAATCCTCCTGTCACAACTTCACAATAAGTTGTACTAATCTAAGCTTAAAAATCGTTTTTTATATTTTTATGGAATACATAATTTTTTTTTATTTATATGCCTAATATTAACTTTATATTATTAGATTAATATCATATTTTGAATGTGGGAATTCTACAATTTGAGGTCTCGGTCATATTACCCTGATGGTACTTAAGTTTATGTTTATTTCCATAATGGTACATAATAATGTACCATTATGGCCACGACAAGACTTTAGATATGCTAGACTCAAGCTTTCAGCGGGTAATAAGTGGGACTAAGACTCATGCCAGTTTGTTACATTTAATGAGTAGATGGTTCCAATGCCATCACTTAATTAACACTGGATTGGAGACAGAGATAATGAAGCTTATTGGTTCGAGTTTGCACTCATGCACCACGTCTACCTTGATGATTTATGTGAAGGCAGAGACATTTTAAAAAAATAAGATATAACTCCACTCCATACGAAGAGAAAGCACTCATTATTGCTATCAACACTTCGGTAAACTTTAGAACTTTTAATTAATAGGAAGACGTCGTGGAAATGTTTGCTTACAATCTTTATTGGTAGAATTTTTGTAATCATATGAAAAATGATAAAATGAACTATAATATGTCAATAATAATACCGAAACTGAAAACTATTCTTTTAGTAAAATACAAGTGTTTCTTAATGTATTGAATTTAGTGTATTTTAAACCAGTGTAATTTTGATTCTTTGTTTTTTTATAAGTATTATGAAATATTCGAAAATGATATCACATGAAAAATGAAATGAAAATAGTCGATTTTTTTCAATTGGATTAAATTTAATGATACATATCATTAGTAGAATGTATTATACCTTCAAAGGAACCTGAATAATTCTCACTTTGCAATTGGTTATTTTGTCTACTAATTTTCATAATTTTTGTAAATTACAGAATTCTTAATTTTTAAGGAACAGTCATTCGTAATATATGTTGCAGTCTGAGGAAAAAAATTTTAAACATTTTTAATAAGGACTGAAAATTTCGAAAATATTGTACCGGTAATCACTTTGCATAATAACAACTTTTTCACACTCATCCTAGTAAAGATACGCTTGCTCTATATTTTTCAGATACTATGATCTAAATACTTATTTTTCATTTTGAACTGTTGTAACGTAAGATAAAAGACGCAGCTTTAAATGAATAAGCTCATTTTGTATTAACGTGAACTGATTTTAACATTTGAAACTTTCACTCATCTTGCAAGCATTGACAACGAGCATTGGCTATCAGATGACATGCTCGTTTTTTATTGCCACGTGATTGCGACGTTACAGAAGTTGACTTCGATATTCGACCAGTTAAAAAGATAAGCTCGAGAACAAAGTAACAATAATAATTGAAGGAAATAGATCAATAACAGTAATTCAATAATCTGCAGTGCTGAAATGTTTAGATAAAAGTATTAAATTTATATGGATTATAAGTCTTTGCTTTGTGTGTATATTTTTTTTAATGAAATTTGTCTCCCACTGAAATCTTTAATTGTAACTTTTTTTTTTTTACCATAAACATAAATAGAAGTCAAGTAGCATAAAAAATTACTTCTTATTACAAATTCTACAGTATGTATGAGGCATTTATTAGTGGTTCACTTAACCTTCTGTTGGTTTTCCCTCTGAAACAAGGAGGTAAAGCCATGTGAAACGAAATATATAACAATCAAATTTTTTGCTTAAGAAGGATTGTTTGCTTTTATTTCGGAAAAATAAAAATAAATTCGGACGTAATTTAAAATATTTTCAACTGATTAGGGAAAAAATATATGCCTAAGTACTTATATTACAAGGAAATGATGTATATTTCTGGGATGTTCCTTAACGAAAAGGTTATCTTTATGAGAAGTATATGCTTGGTCAGACTAATTTATATTTGTATGATATTTTTATTTATGGCCGTTCTATAATTTTATTTAAAACATCAATTAGCTTTTATTTTAAGAATCTTGTGTTATTTTTTATTTATAAACGTGTACAAATATATATACTGCTACAATATGATGTATATTTCTGGATTATTCATTATAAAAAAGGTAAACTTTGTCAGAAATCTTAAATTTGGCAAACTAATTTAGTGAAGCGTATTTTCTTTTCCAGGTTACGACAAGATATTTAATTTCCTCCGTTTTGGCAGCATAATTTTCTAAACGCTGAATTATGGCGATGGAAACTAAAAGCGATGGAGTGGATCCCAAAGACGAAATCAAAATATGCAAAGTCTGTAAAATTTCTTTTCCTGATATTTATGCTTATACTGAACATTTAGAGAGTAGGGAGCATACTAAAGTTGTTATGAAGCAAAAATACGGAAAAAAGTACCTTGAAGCTAAAACTAAACTAGATGAAAAGAAATTGGCGAAGACATTTGAAACTCCTGACAAAATGTTACGCACTACTGTTAAAAATTTGCAACCCGGCGAGGAAGTACCAAAAGTTGTTGAAAATATTAAAAGTTCAGGTAGTTCCAGTGCCAAAGATATCTCTATCAGTGACGACGACAACGATGACGCTGAAGTTTACACATGTGAAATATGTGAAAAGATCTGCACAGGTTTTCTGGCGTACCAGCTCCACTTGCAGGGTAAGAAACACCAAAAAACTGTGAAGAAAATTACACTTCTTAAAGAAATGAAAAAGCAAAAATTGTTACCTGAAACCGACAATGTGCCAGAAGAGGAAACTTTATTAGATCGACTGTTTCCCCATAAAATGGGTATTTCTCCTAAATTAGAGTGCAAAGTATGCAGAAAGAAGTGCTCGGGTCCAGAAGCATACAAGATGCACTGCAAAAGTGTATCTCATCAAAAAAAAGTTGCTATGGAAGAATTATTGAAAGGTATGGAAACAGAAGGTCTGTCTCCTGCAAAAGATCATGAAATTGATGAAGCAACATTTGCACACTGTGACATATGTAATAAAGAATTCTCTGGTCCGGTGCCATATATGCAGCATATAAAGAGCATTTCTCATGTAAAACAAGAGTTACGTAAGGATCAACTTGGTAAAATTCAAAATCTCATTATTAGCAAGGAAGAAGATTCAAAGTTCAAGTGCAAAGAATGTGGTAAGATGTTTAGTGGACCTATTCCTTTTAATAATCATATAAAAAGCTCGGCCCACGGTAAGAAGATAAAAAGGAGTGCTTTAATTGACAATCTAGAAAAAGAGCATCCTGAATTGGTAAAGACCCTTATAGCAGAAAATTCCAATGGTAGCGATGAAGATGATGGAATTCAACTTGGGTGTAAAATTTGCCGTGTGGTTTTTAGCGGTCCAGAAGCAGCAAACGATCATTTCACATCTAATAAGCATAAGAAAGCCAAGCAGAAAAAGATAATGTTTAAGAAGTTCCAACAACAACAAAAGGCTGGAAAATTATGTGCAATCTCCGGGGTTGGAAAAAAAGGGACGAAATCCGACTCGGAGGATAGCTCAGATTTTGAAGAAGAATTCGATATTATAAACGAATCATAAAATTATTTTTAGCATTGTTTATTGGTCTTTATTAATTTATTAACAGTCGATAATTCTTACATTTAGATAGGAATTCAATATCTTAAAATTCTGCTGAAATATAATAGATTTTTATCAACGTTAAAATGATAGTAGTTCAAATAAATTAAATTCACATATTTTTATCTTTATTATT
>JAPMOR010024998.1:943914-1040716 GCA_026543865.1 Argiope aurantia | reverse complement strand
ATAAAAAATAATTTCAACAATTTCATAAGAGTTAAGTATGTACAAATTCAAGTATTAAACTTATTCTTAAATGTTTGAATAATAGTTTTTAAATTTAAATTAAATACTTTTTAAATTAATTAATTACTGAACATTAAGACAAAAATAATAATAAATTAGAAGGATTAAAAACCCTTAAATATTCTTCAGTTAAGTGTTTTGTGACAATTTACCAAAAGTTATATAAGTTTACAATTGTGTTAAAACAAGATAACCAAATAAATACCCTAGAATAACAAATAACTTCAGACAATGTTTCTAAAATATTAAAATTAAATTGACTTTTGCCTATAAAGGCATAAAATACATTAATTCAAATATTTTAACATTTGTGAATACTGTTTACATTTTAAAATTAATCTCAAAATATCAAATAAAATTATGAATTTTAAAGTTTACACTTAAAACATACATAAATATTTTAAATTAGTTAAATAAAAATATTCTATTGGAAGTAGAAAATACAATGGCACTAATTTGTACAAACTATTATCCGCACAAATCTCTAAAACGTAACTAATTATATTACATTAAATTAACTTAAATGATGGGAGACAAATATCTTCTAATATGCAAAAGAAATCCTGCATATTAACACTTATCAAGAATCATGGAAGAGAGAAAAATCTCACCTTTGTACAAGGAAGTAATCCATCAAATACCACTCAATTTTTTTTAAAGCACTGTTGTAATGCAAACATAGATAATAATAAAAAAAATGCATGCATCAGCTAATTGCAAGCATTAAAAAATTTATAAGCAAGAATTTACAAAATTCAGTAACAGGTACACTTTTACTTAATGGCTGAATTATGTTCTTTGAAATTAAATGATAAACAAAATATTTATCTCTTTTCAGCTCAACAACATCATTTTATCCATGCACACAACAATAAAATTAAAAAATACCACAACACACGCACAAAGAAAAAAAATTGAAAAAAAAAATCCTAAAAGAAAAATAATTGTGTTTAGAAAAAATATATAATTTAAATAAATGCCAGATGACTATTAAGTATTAAACACTCACAATTAAAAGTGGTAATAACAATGCCATGCAAAACAAAAGTAATTCATTTATTCCAAAACCAAATTTTCCATTAAAAAATACTCATTATTTTTGATTTTCAAAAGTCATTATGCAAGGTGTACCTATACCTTTCTCTAATATGCACACTTACCTCTCACTCAACCTTTTAGACCTTAATGGGACATATATATACTGGAAATTAAACTTCATTTTCTATCCAGTAAATAAATCTCACTTTTATATTGTATACTGTAGATTCTTTTTTTAAAAATAGATTAAAAAAATTATTAAAAAAAAGTCGGGTCAAAAGGGTTAAGAAATACACTTAATTCCAGCATAAAACATAATACACACACCAATAATCAATATTTAAATGTTTCACTTACCTTGAATGAATTCCAGGATGAAATATGATGTGGAATAGAGATTTCATTTCTTAATACACATCCTAATGGCAGGGACTTGAAAAGAATCAAAATATCAGTACAATCCTTTTTTCTGAAGTCTCTCAAAAAGTAATTATGTCGCAATTAAAATTAGTAAAATTTAATTTTTGAAACATATTTAAATAGAATATTTTTCATATTTTCCAAATAACACTTACCTTCCTTAGGTAAAATTTATATTAAACTTCAAGATATATTGACACTTTATAAAGCAATGAAGAAGAGGGGAGGGTACTATTCTTTTAGCTAGGCAACAGGAAAAATCTCAAATCTTAAAAATGAATATTGATGCTAAGAAAATTAGTGCAAACATCCAAGCTTACTGATAATTGATGCCCTGCTAAAGAAACATTATACTTACCCAATTTCAGAAAACCATACAAGGCATTTTAACAATATCACATAAGAATTTACAAAAGAGAAGTCACATGAAATAAATTCATACTTACACACAGAGTTCTAATTTTTTGGCACATTTAAGACCATACAAATAAATGTTTAGTAAAAAAACTTAAAATAGAAAATAATTTCAACAATTTCATAAGAGTTAAGTATGTACAAATAAGTTTAGTATTGTTAAAAAAGGAGTTAACATAAAAATAATTTAGTAGCAAAATATCTATAAAATAATAATTTATATTTAATAAAAAAGTACTGAAATATACCTTTAAATCCTTTTAAAATAAAAACTAATATTGAAATATGATAATAGAAGATAACAAATTCAACATTAACATAACAAATAAATTACACAGAATTCTATTTATGGATCAACTGTTATAAATAATCAACAAATAAGACCCACACAAAACAACATAGCCAAGCTCTAATAATCTTTCTTTCACCCACTTACAGTGAAATCTGTTATTCATCACAAATCAATTTGAAAAATCCCAATGTATCTGATAGATACTTCTACAAAGAGCCTCCATAACATTTCAAAACCATGATAAATCAAAATCTATTACCACTAAATCTGATATATGCCACACAGTTAATGCACCACAGTTAGAATTATTATTAATTCAAACTAAAATGGCAGATTGAAAAGCATTAGATATATATATGAACAAGATTTATTTATATTTACTAGTCACAATAAACCTAAAGGATAAATGCATCCAGTAAACACTTCAGGATAAACTTTCCATCCATCATGGTCATACTGTTATTTACAGGTTATTTAGCAGCATCTTTTAGCTATTTAGCATCTGATAGGTATCTCAAGAGTGAGTCTTGATTACATCATCATTCAAAAGAGAAAAAAAATTACTGCCTCTGATAGGCACATGTTAAAATATTGCAAACAATAATTTATCTCTAATTCGCAGCAAACCAAAAAAATACAATCAGTACACCTTATATGTACCTGTAGACAACAAACAAAAAGATGAATAGATTGCAAATATCAGATATATATCTGATTCATTACAATTGCTATTCACAATCAACTAAAAAGATTAATGCATCCAATAGATACTTGTCAAAGGATCTTTCCAGCCATCATGGATCTACTTACTAGATTACATGGAGGCCCATGCAAAACATATCATAGCTGAAATCTAATATTCTTTCATCCCACACCATGATTATACCTGTTATTTTTACAGGTTATTTAGCAGCATCGTTTAGTTATTTTGTATCTGATAGGTATCTGAAGAATGAGTCTTGATTACATCATTATTCAAAAGCGAAAAAAATTTTTAATGCATCTGATAGGCACATGTTAAAATATTGCAAGCAATAATTTTTCTCTAATTCACAACACACCGAAAAAATACAATCAGTACAGCTGATATGTACCAGCAGACAAGCTGAAAAGGTGAATGCATCCAATCAATACCTGCAAAAAAATCTTCCAAGTCAATAGGGTTACACTTATTCTCAATAACCAAATAAAGGATTCATTCAACAAACAAAACAATCCGATCCTGACTTCTAATAATCTTTGACACTCACAATCCAATGACTAAATCTGTTACAAATCACAATGAAAACCAATAGATCACATTGTATCCGATAGATGTCGGAAAAAGATGTCTTGGTGCATCCAAAATTTAAAGAATTTTCAGTCTACTTTATAGATATGTGTTGAAGTCTCAATCATATCAAATTTTATTCATATCAAAATTTAGTAAACAATGCAAAACCTCGAATAAATACGTGAACAAGGCACTTGCTCTAAGTGATATCACTTTTATTAGCATTGACTATGATAAATTTTTAATACATTTAAGGTGCACTCAATCCAATCTCAAAATTGTGATATCAACAAACTTAAACTAGAATACATTGGAGATAGCATTTGCTGAAAGTCATTTTATAACTGATTAACAGATTTTCCAAAGACACCAAAAAACAATTTGCCTTCTACATTGTTGTTTTTCAACAACAGTTATACAAATGCTGCCTGAAAAATTCCTGACCTTGATTTGAAAATGGCAGCACAAAGACAAACAAACAAAGCAGCAAAGTGGGGAAACTTATTTAGGCATCCTCTAATGGCTTCCAACTAAAATTTGAAGTATTTTAAAAGGAATTTCTTTTTGAAAATTACTTCTGCGAGTTGATGTAACTGTTTTTGTGAAAGTGGAAAATCAAGGGTCAAATTGTCCACAGGTATTTGTTTTTTAAAGGTGATATGCCTACACAGATTCATGAGGAGTTGGACCCTTTGTACAGGAATTCTGTACCATCTTGTTTAAATTATAGATTAAAACATGGACATACTAACTGGCATGACGATGAATGATCAAAATGGCCAAAAACTGCAATACTGATGCAAACTTTGCTAAAATCTAAGAAATGACTATCGACTAAAGTTACAGAGAGGCTTTAAGCACATCTAATGAAGAGATTTGCTACATACTGAACTAGCATTTAAGCATGTGCAAGCTAATTACACATTGTGGGACATGTTTATTCACTTTAGACCAACTATTGTCCAAATGAATAATAACACCTCTCTTGTTGGCCCAATAAATCAGAATTTTTTTGACAATTAATTACTGTAGATGAAACTTGAATTCATCATTACAGCACAAAATTAAAACAGTGTACCATAAAGAAAGAATTGACTCCAAAAAAGGGAGGAATTGTTCTGAGCTGAGAAGGGATGGCAAAAGTTTTCCAGGATAGCCAAGAAATTGTATTAATAAATCATATCTTGAAATGGGTAAAACCATTACCAGAGCACACTATGCAATATTGCTTAACAAAATGAAGGAAGAAATTGTGGGAAAATGGCCCCATTTGCAAAAGAAATTTTTTTTATTTCATTAAGACAATGCTCCACCTCATACCTCAGCAGCTGCAATGGTGAGGATCCATGAATTATTGTTTGAACTGCTTGATCATCTGAATCATAAGGACAAAGATTTTCTAGAAGACGTAATGTTATTCAATATTTTGTTAAAAAAGATTTCACATATTATTTGGTTGAAATTAAAAAAAAAAAAAGGTAGCATTTTTGGAAGAAATCTAAACTTACAAATAATGTTCCTTATCAAATAAAAGTAATTCTGGAGGGAAAAAAATATCTTTGTTAGGTCAGAAATTTTACAGACAGCCTATGTATTGCTAAACCACAACCACTACCAACAGATTTTCAAAATGACTGATTTGACCTAGAAAAATATCACAGCTTTCAACAATAAAATATAAAAAATGCAACTTAGCAATCAATAACACAGCTCTACAATTTATATAAATGCACACTGTGACCAATTTAAGAAATTTTATCCTATTTAAGCCAACAAATGAAGAAAAATATAAATAAAAAGAAACAGAAGAAATTTCAATTTGGATACCCCTTAAAGACTTATCCAAAAATTTGAATCATGAAACATTGTTTATCCATTTAAAAAAAGATTAGACCTAATTTGTTTTCTTCACTTTCTGCTAACAATAAGATTTTTATGTTCACAGTAAATGAATCAATAAGATAAAAAAATGATAATCATAAAAACCTTCTGGATAAAATACAGCAAATAATTCTTAATCATTGATTCAATCTAGACTAGAACGATCTAATATCACAACTTTCAATTCAGAAAATGCAATTCCTTCAGAAAATAAATACAACATAATTAAATCACAGACTTTCCCAGAAAATGCCCCAAATATGAAAAAAGTTAGCAACGAAGGAATTGTCATCATTTCCAATACAAAATAGATGATTTTATAAGAGAAACTGGAAAAATCAAGACTACTTCATAAGTTTAAAAATTTTCAACAAATAAATTCTATAATAAACCATATAACAAGCTAAAAGAAAGGATTTCAAAAAATCCAAAAAAATTGAAATAACTAGTATTGAAACTGCTTTCAAACTCACAATCATTCACACAGTTTCAGTTTAAAAAAAGAATTCCACAATACTTAACTAGAAAAAGATTACTCCATCAAAAGTTGCTTGAAAAGCTGCAAGTGAAAAAGAGTTCTGAAGCCATTGAAGCTACCTACAAAAAATACATAAGGGAAAGGTCCCAAATAATTTCTTTTGTAACGAAAAATAGGTAATAAAAATTTTACAATTCTCTATATATCACAGAAAGAGAATCAGTGTAATATAGTAAGAAAGGGAAATGAATCAATAAATCAAAATGTGTTTCACTATTCTGTCAAAAAACCAGTACAAATACTTAATATACTTAACAAGGTTCAAAAGAAGGGAAGTCTGTGAGGAGACAAATACCATATAACCAAGGACAAAAGATAAAAAGCAAATAACATGGTATGAATTTGCATCCTTTTACTAAAATGCAGAGCTATGTTATTTGAGAAACAAAATAAACTTCTCCCTTTCGGAGACAAATCACTTAAAATATAATGAAAGAAACTCAAATGCACTCTTAACTGCACAGACATAAGCATTACTAACATTTATTTGTTAACTTATAAAATACCCGTTACAAAATATGAAAAAAAAAAGTGAACATAATGAAAGTTAACACTACTCAAAGCTTTATGTACAAGCTTCTAAATGTATTAAACACAAATCTCACTATATAATAGCAAATATTTTAAAATAAGATGAAATAAGTAGAAAAAATAAGAAAGCAAATTCACTTACATAGAGATATTTTTAAGAAAAATACATGAAATGCACATTAATCCTATTCATTACAATAGTATATTTAAAAACAAAAATGCTTCAGGTTCATTGGTATACTTTTGTAAATGCAACAAACTTGAAGCATATTATGTCACGAACACTTACTACACATTAAGTTTCACAAATACAAAACTAAACAATAACATACAATAGTCCTACACCATTGTACTCACACTTCTTCTTCTTCTTCACACTTTATAATTTCAGGAAAGATGTAGGATATATATGCATATATATAGTTTATATATATTTTCATAAGTAGATTTCTGTTACAAAATTCTTGATGATGATATTGAAAAAAGCAATCTCAGCTACAAGTACATCGATTTCTAAGAAGGGGACGATTCTAACAGCAAGAACTAAAATAGTAAGAAAAAAATTAGTGTCAATAAAGTGTTATTAATACAAAATATGCAACTTCTTTCGTGAAATAGAGAAGATTTTTAGAAAAAAAGAGTTTCAAAAGTCAATTGCAGTCTTTATAATAAATTCAAAAATTCATTCATACTATGTTGACAACAGGGAAAAAAGTTTTAAAAGGGATAAGAAACCTAAATTAACAGAATTTAAAGTATTAAAAAAAGATATTTAAGAATGATTTTTTTTATTAACAGTGTTTCTATTTGAAACTTATGTTTCAGTATAATAAAAAGCATTCAACATTAGATTGTATGTACACTGAACAGCTACATGATTTAATTGGCAATTTTTATTTCTAGTTTGTGACTCAACTCAATAAGTTTTTGATTAACTTGAAAATCTCTTATTATGGAGATTTTTGGTCAAGAAAAGTGCTCCCTTTCGTCTTTCTTTCAGAGCTAATATGTGTGTATGTTTTCTCAAATGCTCATGAAGGTCCTTTTTTTCCCACTTCTCAATGCACACAAAGATGGAGACTGATATTAATACACTAACCACTTATGTGATTGGAATAGAAACAGATTGTTCAAATACAGGGGGGGGGGAAGAGAGGAATTTCTGATCTTTACAAACACAACACTTACAACAGCTATATTGAAAATATTAGAATACTTAATAGTAACTGCATATTAAAATAAGAATTTTGTAATAAAATGATCAAAAATTACTATATTTATTACAATTTATAGCATGCTAGAATTCACAGAAATAGCATTAATAGTTTTAACATTATGTCATTAAAAAACTTTATGAATAACATGGAACTGAGGAAAATAAAAGAAACAGTCTTAATTACCATAACATAGAAATGAGATGATATCCAGTCACCAATACTGGAAGCTTATGGAATGAAGACATCCAATGGAGTCCATAATCAAAAACTAGGAGGAAAAAAATTTTTTTTTGTTTATTTGTATTCTTAAATTTGATTATATATAGTTACTAAAATAATGTATACTAAAACTGGATTAGAATGTCACTTTTCCTATGCAATCTTTAAAGTCATTAACTTAAAAAAAAAGTAAGATAAATATAAAGTTTTAGTTTTATATACATATAATACTATTCTTATACAATATACAACAAGTTTGAGTATACATCATTTTTAGATTTAATACTAGCAAACATCATTTGATGCATTAATGTTACAACAATTTTTAAAAACTACTAAATAAAGAAATAAGATGTAAAATAATAATTTTATTTAAGAAAAATTTATTAACTATTTAAGACTTGATTCATACAAACTTTCAATATTTCCTCTATTTTCAAAACAAAAAACTAAGCAATGATCTTCTTTCAAGAGGAACAATGAAAAGCTGAGAATAGAATTAGTTCTTGAGATAATATGAAAATCAAAGAACAACACTTTCCGAAAATAATATAGTAGTAAAAAATGACACCCTATAAAGGCAATTTTCCCAATCATAATAGAATTTTAGCAACTTGTAAATATTTCTTCACCTTAATTTTTTGTTTCGATGAGATGTTTACTTCTTCCACCCAAAAATAATTTTTTATTGGATGAGCACTTTGAATTGTGCTTGTGCAGCCATTTTTTCTATTGTGTATTGATTGATAATGTAATAAGTCATCATTTAAAGCACAGCAAGTCATTCACACCAGTAAACATATTTGTGAACATTCAGAATGGATAATAGCACTAACTTCATTCGACTGAGTGCCTTGAAAATTTATCTTGATTTGCATTCTTCTATTTAAGAAGAGTGACTTTGCCCGAAAGTGAATTGCCAAAACACTTTCAGTTTGTAGAAATCTCACAGTTTATAAACTCTCTTTAAATAGTCTAGATTGTAGAACACTTACTTTTGAAAAGTAGCATGTAAATTTGGGTGATAATTTTTTTTTCGAAAAAAATGCATAAAAATGCTTTACCTTTGTAATCAATTTGATCATAGAAAATAATCTAAAGAATGTTTCATATTACCTCATTTAAGCATGCAGCTTTCCATAAAGGAACAAAATGGATAGTTGGATTATCCATTTCATCTAACTTTTTTTTTTATCTAATCTAATTTTCTAATAATTTTTCAGAATGTTTACCTTCTATAGTATGCAATTTGCCTATTTAGAAATTTTAAAAGGATAAATGACTAATGAAATGAAGCACATTGTTATAAAAGCCAAAACTTTTAAGCCATGAAATATTTCAAAGCATTTTAACCTCTTCCAAAATTTTCAGAAGCAATATTTACAGAATAATTATAAAAAAACTTTACTATCATAGCCAGATATATGAAAAAGAAAAAACCATCTAAAGAAGAGTTTATAGAGAAATTCTACCACCTTTAGATAAAATAATATCTACAATTACAACATTACTGTGCCTACGATGATTGTTCATTTGAATGACTATCATTTTTAACACAACTTAACTTTTTGGTTCTAACATCAAGACAGTTTCCATTCTTTTTGACAATAAGCTTATCAGATAGAAGAAACATGAAGTGCAGAAAGGAATGCAAAGCAAGAATAAAAGTCAAATGTTTTATAAGAACTGAATTTACTGCATATACTTACCTAAATTACTTAAAAAAATAATAGAAAAAGATTTACCTCAATTCCAACCATGGACCTCAATTGTCTTTGAAGAGCAAACCAATTGTAGAACTTCTTGGTTAATAGATGGATGAATAAAAAAGCTACAAAGCAAAAATTTACTATAATTACAGAAACAAACATTTAAAAGACAGTAATAAATATAAAAATTAGTGCAAAATTCCTTCTTTTTATTTAAATTTATATTATAGTTTTGAAAAAAATCCTCAAATAAATAACTGATATGAGAAAGATTCAGAAGGTTTTTTTTAAACTTTTTGAGTTATTATCATCATTTGCAGCTTTGAGGGGGGGGGGACATTTATTAAAATACAAGGGTTTCCAAAAAGACTGAAACATGATTTAGTTTGTTACCTATTAAAAATAAGTGGGCAATGTAAATTACAAAATAATTCAAAATAAGTGTTAAAAGATCTTTCTAAAATACATTTTATAACATTTCTATCTATTTGCATGCATGCAAATAGTGTAAAGTTTTTTTAAATTAAAGGGAATTTTTTATTATTATTGTAGTCTTATTCTTACCTTATTTTGAACTATTTTACAGTTTACTTCATCTACTCATTTTTAACTAGTAAAGTATTTAACTGCATCTCAATCTTTTTGGGACACCCTGTGTATTAGTTATTCAATTATAATAAAGCACTTTCATTAGATTAATGCAGACTGCTAGTATCCTTGTAATAGTTACCTAATATGAGATCACATGTACAGCTACAGAATATCTTAAAACTGAAAAATTATCATTATGTAGGTATTCTATACTACTAAAGTTTTTTAGAAAGTAAAATCAAATGAAAGTTATTACATACTTGTTTCTATACTCATCTCAGTCTTTAAAAAAATTCTGTTTTAAAGCATCTGAAATGCAGAATCCATAGACAGTACTAGAAGAATTGACTACAAAATGAATATAGGTGTCTTACCCAGGAGTTTAATGCATGCAAACAAAATAGTAGAAGTATATATAAGTAGTAATACACTACTTAATTCTGTCATCATATTGATAATGAATGAAAATTATTAAAATAGACACTTAAGATGTCTGGTTTAAATATAAGAAGAGAGAAACAGAGAGAAGAGAAAAAACATAATCTCTAGACAGACAAAATAAAAATTCATAACAATCAAAACTTAAGATAATTAATAATTATTATCTAAAGAAAATTGGAAATAAATAAAATAATGACAAATTTTAAAGCAAAATTTGTTAGAGAATTAGAAACTGACCATCTTGGATTCAGCATAATGAGTAATATTTAGTTAAGAAATTTTGATATATAATCAATTATTGCCAATCCTGCTGGTTTGCAAAAAGGTTTTTAATTATTAAATTAAGTGATTTATTATTTCAGTAAATAATACATCTTTAATTATGTGATTATTAAATTTAATTACGAGTTCAGAATAGAAATTTAACCTTGATTTGCTTCTTAAGTTCATAAGTTTGTAAGAAATACAACATTACATGATGTGTCGAGTTGCCACTAGATAAATAAGCAGTACAAATATAATACACTCTCATAAGAACTTTAATCTATATATCACAGTGACATATATACATCTACAGTCATAAAATTTAAACTCAATAATTATCCATACTCAGAAGTTAACAAATTGATTATTTAAGAGCTATTGTCAACACAAATCAAGACAAAAAGGTTAAAATCAGCTATGATTAAACTATAATACTTTGTATAAAAGGACATATCAAATAATAATAATAATGAACTTTATGTTAAAATGCATAGATGAAATACTTATTTTACTCAAAGATAAATTAAAATTTTATCAACAACATTTATAAAAATGTAGATTATAAATGTTAATTAACAAATTAACATAATGTTGATTAACAAAACTGATGTCACCAAGTAGGAAAAAAAGTTAATATATCAAATATTCAAAGAATATAAAAATAATCAAAGAATAACAGCATCACTATAGACTGTTTATTAAGCAAAACACTGAGAACAAAAAATTATAGTTGCTCTAACATCTTTAATTTGGTGTATGAAAATTATATATAAAAAAAAAATATATATATATATATATATATATATATATATATATATTACAGCAATTTAAGCTATCTGTTTATATTTAAAATATCGATATATATAATTTACATCAATAAAAGACAGATTTTTTTTATATAGACTTACTATTTAAAATTCCCTTTTCAAGAAATAGGAAATATTTTAATATCCATACTAAAAATATAGAAACAATTGCTATTTAATACCATTATTCACATGATCCGATTTTGCCAGTTTGGGATTTGCTATTGAGAAAGAAGGAGGGGGGTAAATCCTTTTACTTGGATTAATTACCTCAAATCTTTCTAAAAATACAAAAATAATTGAGCTAAAATCATTTTATTTACTAATTATTTTATAAGAAAATTAAATTTTTCCATAAAAATCATTATCTTTATCATTTCAACATTGATAATGGAATGTTCTACAATCAAATTTTTTTAAAAATTTATAATTTATCAATTTTTAGCAGAAACTATTTTCAAACTAAAAACTTAGATTTTTTGGGGAAAAAAATGATGTGCATCAGCATTAAGCATTACTTACTTTAAGTCATTGATACTAATAGCATTAATAAGATGAAAATTCTAATTTAACTTGGAAGCAATTTGCATCGAGCTGCAAATCATATATATGTATATACAGTCGTATATTATAGTTAGACACTATCTCAAAGAACCTCTGAGAGACAGCAATCCTAGTATAGAAAACTGATTGTCCTTATTTTCAAAAAACTGTCATACCTTTTTAAACTGCCAATAGTGTTACCTATTCTTGTCTTTTCTCTTTTCTAAAAAATATATCCACCAGACATGGTGCGATAAAACAATTCAAACATTCATTAGGGGTGGGTAAACTGAAAGGATGGAGGGATTAAAACTATAAGCAGATTTATAGAGGAAGCAGATTAACTGTATAGGGAAAGTAAAATAGTAATAATTTTCTCATAGAACTATTATACCAGATTGACCGGGGGGGGGGGGGGGGCGAGGGTTTTTTTTAAAAAAAAAAGTATAACTAATGGCATTTTTTCAAGATTACAAGCAATACTCTACTTTTCTATTTACAAATATAAGATAATATTTTCTAAGTTTGCAGACATTAGATTGCTTATCGTTAGAGCATTTTATCATCAAACCTTGCAAAAACCACTTGCATGAATTTAATATAAACATCATAATGTAAATATGCAAAATTATTTTAATGATCCAATGTTTTCTTTTATCACAAAGGCCATGATTTACTTTCTTATGTATGGTATTTTCAGAAATATGTATAAAACATTTTTTTAATGATCAAAATACACACACTAAACACATTAAAATCAAATACAGATGTTGAGATAATTATTACACCCAAAAAAATCTTCCCAACAAGAATATAATTACATTACATTAAAAGTGAAATATATGAACAATTCAGAAAGTTTTTGATGGATATTGGAAAAAGGCAAAAATGATTCTAAATTCCTAAAAATATTTCAAATTATATTGTATGTTTCAAAAAATTTTGATAGAAAATGATATTTTAATATAAAATATAATATTTAAATTTCCTCACTTAAACTTAACACAATCTTTTAATAATCAAAAACTGAAATACTGAAGTTATAACTTCACTATTTCATGAATACAGAAATGTATTTTAATTGTCAGCCCTCCAGAACACTAATTTGTACTGTCCTCCCTCCATAGAACAAGTTATCCCACATTATGGATCATTTTCCAAAGGTAAAAAAAAAAAAAAAATGAAGCTTACTGCTCAATTTAAAGAAATAAAATTATTATAAAATATTTGTACATCTAAAAAAAGATTATTATTGTAAACAAGCCCAAAATGCATTTAGTAAATACGAATTCCTTTGGAGTAAAAGAAAATATTGTTATAGATAGTATCCCGTACTACAGATGAGCTTTCCAGTAATTTATAGTATTTAAAGAAGGGCAATTTTGTCTGTCGCTTTCTGCTACAGCAATTTTCATCAGATATCTTATGACTTAACATAATTTCCCTTTCATTTGCAAATAAAAATGTTTGAAGTTTCAATAATAAATAATTAATTCAAGTAACATTACATTGAACATGATATTTAAGTTCATTTTAAACTTATATAACCTTTAAAGGCAGCAAAATATATATTTGAAAAGAAAAGAAATATTTATTATTTCCAGTTTTAATATTACTGTACTAATTTTTTTTAATTAGATGTATTAAGGTATATATCAAATTATATTTCCTTGCTATTCCAGAATAGGAATAATAGCAGCATATGGAAATGAGAATCCTAATAAACACCAAGTTTTGAAACATATCAATCTAATTATCATCATTTACAGAATTGTAAATTGGTACCAATATAAAACAGAGCAGAATCAACACTAACTATAAACTTTTTTACTCTGAAGGCATTATACTTTAGCATTCCATTCTTATAATATTTAATCCTGATCAAATTAACTTATTAAATCTTTCCTCACAAGTCCAACAATGCCAAACTTGTGAAGCTCCTGTTACCTAACTACTAAGCCTCTTAGAAATACAGAAATGCACAAAAAAAAAAGAAAAACAACACTTAAGCTAACAAATACTTCAGAATTTTAAACGAAAATTATACAGAATAATTTTTAAAAAAAGAATTTCAATATTTTAAAGAGTAGGTCAAATATATTAAAAGAAAAAAATTTTATGCCAAAACTCAGAAGCAAAAATCTTATGTATACTTTGACTGAAATGGAATAGGTATGAATGAGATTTGAATATGAAAAATAAATATAACATTACTTAATAGTTTTCCTTTGGCTATTCTATGCATAAAATGCATCCTGCAAATTTATAAAAGCTATACAAATTTATAAATTTTACTACATCTTTGTTTACTGAAATTGTCTGATCCACTTTAACTTTTTTCTAATATGTATGAATGATGTTTCTGCCAAAATGTTTCTTTATAAAATTCATTTGTTTCATTTTACTGAAATTAGCTTCTAGCACTCGAGAAAATTAATATTTGGCTTCATTTAATAATTGAAATTATGCAATTATTAGTGAAAAATTATTAAACATTGTTTTATTTTGTAAAAAGTCTGCATTTATCCTTCCTTTTACATATAACTTATTACAGCGTAAGTCAAATTCCACCCATGTTGTTTTACAGGGCAGATCAAAAGATCTGGAATAATCAAATTTGTTGCAACTTTACTTAAGATACAGAAAGTATCAAGCTAAGAGCTATATTCCCAAAATTTACATAAATTCTAACTTCATTTTCAAATGCTGGAATTTTTTGGATAATCACATGATTATTAATTCTACACAATTTACAAATTTTTTAAACATAATGTGATGATGGTAGAAAGGTGGAACAAAACAAGTCTTAAAAATTCTAACTTTTAAGCATTCAGTATTCCTCTGATAGTTATCAAATTATATTTAAAAAAAGTTTAAATGATAT
This sequence comes from Argiope aurantia, assembly GCA_026543865.1. Classification (NCBI taxonomy): domain Eukaryota; kingdom Metazoa; phylum Arthropoda; class Arachnida; order Araneae; family Araneidae; genus Argiope; species Argiope aurantia. The sequence continues at coordinate 1,025,595 of JAPMOR010024998.1, read as the reverse complement.
CAATAAAGTAAGTTTCTAGAAGTGATAAAAAGCAGTCATAATTTGAATTTAATAAAATATAACAAAATATTTTTATTTCATTATTTTTTTAAAAATTGCAGTTCAGAAATATTACAATATAGAAAACTTTTTCTTAAGATAATTTTGAGAGATTTCAAATTATGTGCTGAATGAAATTTTAAAAAAATTTAGCAAATGTTATGAACAGAGCATAAGATATCAAAAATATTAAATTGCAACAATTAAAGCTTTATGTGGCAATATGAATGAATCTAAACATTCTCCAAAGCACACGATTTTTGCGTAAATACTTCATTTGATTCAGATGCTTAAAATCTGAAATTACTAGTAACCAAAAATGGTACTGTAATCACAAATATTGCATGGATAAATTATTTTAGAAAATTATATCATAATACAGTAACATGTCCTGCAGCTATGACAGATCCATCAAAGGAGAAAAAAAAAAAAAAGAACACTCCTACTTGGTCAATTTCCAGATCTCAATGAAAATTTGAAATGCCTAAATGAAGTTTAATCAATATTTCCTAAGTAATTTTCAATCAGGACTGAAAACTGGCATTACACAGCTTTGCAAACAGTCATCCCTCCCCCATTAGAGCAATTGGAAAACTACTTAAAACTTTGAGTCAATATACCGGAAAGGATTAAAATTCATTTTAAAAAATGTTAAGCACACAATTAAACTAACGACAGCTTCCTCAAGAAAAATTCTTGCAAAAATCTAAATGATAACTTGTATTTTTAAAGGATTGATAAACAAAAGAGGACTAAATGATGACTATTAGGGATATGTATTTGCAGATTTTAGAAAATGTATGTTCAGATGCCCCTTGACAGTGTCCAGAAACAAACTATTTGGGAAATGGAGATAATCTTTAATAAACAAAGATTACATCATGGATATTAAAAAATCAATCAGACTTAGTGAAGAAGTTACAGAGGGATGTCTAGATGATTTGGATTTGGGCACTCTCTTAATCTTTACTGAATAAGTTTCTGGTCTTTCAGTATTGAAACAGTTGAAGCTTTTGAAGAAATTTTATTCTTTAATTTTATATTCAGAATCATATAAAATTTTATTATTGTTACATAAATATACATCCCTATTTAAATTTTTAAATACTTTTTTCCCTCTTTAGAGTATCTAGTTAATATTTCAAATATCTGATCACTTCAGTTTAATAATTAAAAATCCTCAATATATATTAATGCAAACTGATAATTTTGCAAGATTAAGGTTCATAATACATTTTTATTGTTATGAATAATAACCATAAAACTAAATAAATGGAGTTGTGGTTTTACTAATTCTTAATAACTTTTAATAAAAGATGTCTAAACTTTTAAAGGTATAATCCAATTACTTCGTTACAATGCATTTGAGGAACTATTTTAGAAGTTTCTCCTTACTTACCTTATTGCAAATAATAATAGTCAACATTTAGAATGTAAAATGCTCTCTCTAAAGAGCATTAATTTCTCACTACTATTAACATATCATAAATACCTTTAATACCTCATGTGCTCTTTCTAAAGAGCATTAATATCTTACTACTATATCATAAATACCTTTGAGAATGCACTTTTTACAATTACTTTGTCAGACTTTTGTTAGTCAAATATTAGTTTTTTTTATATATATATAAAATAAGGAGAACAGTCAAAATGAATTTTTACTTGCATGTTCCTTTAAAAATTAGAATATTTTTCTTTAATTGCAAACAAGTGTCCTCTTAAAAATAGAAAAATTACCACACCACTCAAATACTTTACAGTTTTTTTTTAACTTAATTGACATACCTCCAGAATTCAATGACAAAGCCATAAAACAATAAAAAATACAAACTGGTATTAAATTATGTTAAACAAGCCTTTAAAAAGATTTTATCTTAAGTAGCATATCCCTTCACCCTAAAAAAATCTGTGTTAATATAAAATGATAATTCAGCAAAATTAAGGTACAAATTATGTTAAACAAGCCTTTAAAGATTTTATCATTAATAGCATATCCCTTCATCCAAAAAGATGTTCCATACTTTGAATAACAATTAACAACGTATACCAATTTTATAATTCAAATAAAAAATTAAAAAATGTGTAATCTTGATAGTAATTGGAAAGTTTCACAATTCTATCAATGTGTTTTAAAATTTAGTTCTTAACCGATTAAAAGAATGTTTCACTAATAATTATTCAATCGTAAGTACCTACTAAGAAACTGATAATCAGGTCATTCCATAAAAGTAGTTACTTTTTATGCTTAAGTAAAATTTCATTGTAATTGCAATTACAACATATATTTTTTTTCAGTGGAATTTCTAGTTTCTAGATCTGACAGTAGAATTTTTCAATAACAGCTGATTTGAATTTTATTTTATAAAGAATACATGCTTGGATTTGAATGTTCTTAAAATTAATTGTTCTACTTAGCTGGCAACTTAATAAAATAAAAAAAGGTTTTATTTTTCCTGTTCAATGAATGCATTTACTTGAAGATTATACAGAATAACAGTGGATTAAAAAAATCGGATCATCTTAAAGAGAAAATTATATTTTTCTCAAACTGTTACTTGGTTGTTCCTTGTTGCAAAAAAATCTTATTTTAAAATCCTATTTTCTCTCTTAAATTACAGATAATCTTTCTAGAATTTTTATTTCATACAATTTCTTAACTTATTGATATTAATCATTTAAAATTGTTAGTGCAGTTCTATTTAATGATTTAGAGCTGTGATTATTGTAACTTCACAAATGTGACTAATGTAACAAATATTGTTACATTAGTCACATTTTAAAATAACTTTGTCCTTATAAAATTCCAAAGTATTATTAATATATTTTTTAAAATTTTTCTTTCAGTCAAAAATCAAAATGGTGGGACCAAGTGCAACAAAAAGGAAACGAAAGAGCCATGTTGGAACACCATGTTATTTTAGTCACAAAGCTAAAAATAAAATTTTTTTAGTTCATTATCTTTTAAAACAGTTTCTACACAGAATGTTAAACTGTTAAATATTACATACAATATAAGGATTTTTTTTCAGAAATTATTAAAGAGTATTTTGTGAAATTATAGTTTATTAGGATCTTGCTAATGTTACAACAGTCATAGAGAAATGACCCAATACTGATTTGACAATGATGCACCATGTGGAAATAACCAATGAAAGTGAAAGCAGCTAAATATCAATTGACATGCTACATCATCATCAATATCATTGCCTAAGTAAACATCCTGCAACTGACTCATTCCTACAAATTAATTAGTTATGAAAATTATTTCTCTTATAATAAGTTATTTAAGGCATGTACATATTTTTTTCCAGACACGTAGTAATTAAGATTCTATAAAGTCACATCCTAATCGAAATTTCAAAAAATAATGGTATTTTCTATAAAAATGTCAAAACAGAGAAATTAATGATTTCAAATCTAAAATTAATTGCATTCATAAATTTGACAATCAATGATAATTCAAACTAACAGCAAAATGTTATATATGATAATACCACAGGAGAATAAAATACATGTTTCAGAATGTCTTAAAACCATACAATAAAATCTCATCTGAAATATCAGTTATTAAGGATTTAAACTATTCTAAACTTATGTAAAAATTACTTCATACTTAACATCATAAGACCACAATGAGGATTCTTTTAAAAACTAGATGGCATTTTCTCCATTCTATTGTCAAATCTAGTTTTCATATAGTATGGTTTTAAGATCCAATTTAGTCACAAATGTCAATTTTAATTAATATTAAAATAACAAACTCATCTTATTTTTTTTTTTAAAAAAAGGATCTACAAATGTTAGTACTTGTGTATTAGTCACATGCCAGTGCTTAATTGAAAAAAAAAATCACCAAACACACCATGCCATCTATTTACTTATTTTTGTCTAGGATAGGGATTAAGCATAAAAACTGCCTATTTCAAGCAATTGAGCCAAACGTTCATGAATGGCATGTGGTCCATACATAAATACCCAAATGTTTATCAACAAACAAGAGTTAGAGCAACTATAATAATAATACCATTTGCATATATAAGAAAATTAACTACTCCATCCTCCTAAAATTAAAACACTCACCTGCTGGAAAAAGAAAACTAATATAATTTTTAAATAAAAACTCACCATACATGAGAACTGAAACACATGAACATCATAGGAAAGAAAAGAAAAATTATTCACCTGTTTCTGAAGTCCTATTCTTTAGTCTCGCTTATAGAGCTTCACCTTTTGTATGAGATGTCTGATGATCTCCCTTCAAGACATGTAATTGAAATTAATACATACATAGGCAGCATCGAAAATCTGATCTTGAGCCTTTTTGCATCTATATCTGTAGTGAAAAGGCAGTCTTCTATTTCAAAGATAAATGGTTACATATATTGTATCAAAGCAAACTTTCATTAATACTTCCTTTAGTATAAACGGCTTTTGAATACTTTGAGTCCCATTAAAATGAAATGTTTATACACAACCTGCTTAGCTTCAAAAGCTTAAGTACCCTGAAACAGTATCTTAGAAGGAACTTGTTAATAGACTTTATAAGAGATTCAGTTATCTCACACAAGGAGTTAATAACTTGCAGGAATAGTTCATATCTCAAAAGATATAAAAGTCCCAGCAAATATAAAAAATTGACTTATATACACCCTCCCCCCCCAATTTCATTATCTAATTTTAGCATCTAAAATTGATGACAGTCCAGCTCTTTTCCAAATTAGCACCAATTATTGGATTCTGAAACCAATATAAGTCCATTTCTTTTCCAAAGTAGCACCAATTCCAGTGCATACTTCTTTGAACTGATGTGGGTATCTTCTCAACAAGCTTTCTATATCCCTAGCATTAACAGATGGGATAATTTTAACTAAATAAGAACAGATGTAGTCAATACTTGCACCAAATGGATGGACATGCAGAAATATAGAAATCAAAGAAACCAAATGATTATCAATTTCAGAAACATCTACTCTACTTGGGCTATATTGAGTAGCATTGTCATTGAGAGATAATTGATCATCAAAACTGATAGGTGAGTCATTGCGAGTCTTTTCTAATTTTTTATACTCTTCCAATTCATATTTTAATCGTAAGATTTCCTCACGCTGTTCAGTACAGGTACCTTTTAAATCTTCATATGCATGACTGATAGCATCTAGTTCCTCAGTCAAAGTACTACATTTTTCTTGCAATGCATTTACATCTACTGCAGCATCTACACGTTGATTAACACCATTCTCATTTCTATCTTCTGTGTCACTCAATTCCATTTCTTCTTCTACTCTTTCAACAACTAAATCTTCAGAATTAGTTTTTTTTAAATCATAAGTATCATTCTTCATTTCTTCCATCTTTTTTCTTTGGCTTCTAGTGAAATGGTCCCATACTTTTTGTGTCTTAGCAGCTACAAAAACTTTCTCGATTTCATTTATCTCTAATTGAATGGCACGGTTTTTGTTCATTAGGTTTTCTTTAGCTTTTTCAGCTTCTTCTTCACATCTACTTTTTTCATTACGTAATCTCTTCACATGACTATGAGAGCTTTGAATTAATGAGTAAAAGCTTCCAGAATTTTTCTTGTTGCATTCTCCCCTATCTAACCAAGTAATTAATACTTGTAAACCCTCCCTAAAAGTTTCTTCATTACGCAGTCTATCAGCTAAAGTTTGAGCTTCATGCTCAGAGAAATGAGGGATTGGAGGTGGTGAGGGTGGACGAAAAGCTTCTTGCTGACGATGACGTTCTTCACGCAGCCTTGCTCTTTCAAGACATTCATAATCATGTTGATCATCACGAGCAACAGCATAATCTACATGCAGTCTACCGTTATAAGCAGGATCTTCACTTTCATCAATTCTAATTCTAAATCCTGACAAAAGAAGAGCTTGGTCAACAGATTCCATATTCGCAAACCTGATATGACAAAAATTCTTTTTACTCATGCGGATTACAGAAATTGGCCCACATATTTTAAAAGCATCTCTTATAATTTCTTCAGTTATTTTTTCTGGCAAATTCCCAACAAACACAGTTCTACATCCAGGAGGTTTTTGTCTACGACTACGTCGTTCTCCTGGTAGAGGTGGGGTTAAAACTGCATTAGGAATTGTTATTGGTTCAAGATTGTTAAACATGGGAACTATAGTATCTATATTATTCACAACTGCATATGGAGCATAAACTGGAATTCCAGGCATAGTTGGCACCATTCCATATAAAGAAGCATCACTGTTACCCATATTCATATAGGGATATGCACTCATTGTACCATTTGCTGGAGAAGCCATTTCCATACCACTGGAAATCCCCATCCCTGAAGTGGAAGCAACACTACTAGCTGTTGCAGCCATTGTATTACTTACTGGCCATTGAGAGTTTATTGGCATCATGGAAGGAAAAGGGTTTAAAGCATACGCTCCTTGATTAGGATCCAAGTGATAATTCTCAGAAGCATTATACCCAAATGATTGATATGGAATAGCTTGTTGATGCATAATTTGCTGTTGGGACTGTTGAGGCATTGCAACAGCCATCTGCTGCTGAGGCTGTTGAGACATAGATGCAACAGCCAACCGTTGTGATGCAAGAGCAATATCTTGCAAATTCATTAGAGGAACATCACTGGGATTTTCATTAGGCTTTTCGGTTTCTTCTAATTCCGAATTCCCTTCTTTTTTCACTTTATCAGGAGTTTCTCTTTTAGTTATTTTATTTTCCCTACCCCAATCATCATTCTCAGAATGTGAACGTTTTTTAGGAGGTTTACGATCTCTTTCCTGCCAATGACTGCTTGATGAAGACGGTCGAGGATTTGAGCTGGATAGGCTTGGTCGAGGATTAGAACTGGAAGAGCCAGGTCGAGGATTAGAATTAGACGGTCCTGGTCGTAAATTTGAATTTGACTGTCCGAGTCGTGAATTAGAATTTTCTCCCGAGTTGATTTTAGACTTAAAATCTGAATTTTTGTTTTCTTCCATAACAAATATTAAATGATATATATCTTTTTAAAAGTTTATAAAACCTCTAATAGTGCAATACTGTTTGGCAAATTATTGATCGATGTAGCAATCTATTATTGCACATTTCAAGTATACTCTAGTTAAAAAAAACTTTCATATTCACTTACATAATTCTTTTCGGTTAACTTCACAAAGAAATTGTCCAAGATTTCATGACATCTGTGTTAATTTCTTCCATTATACAGAACGCATAGCAAAGCACATCTTCATTCGACAAAAGATGTCCGCCAAACACCACCGAAACGAAGCGTCTTCTTTCTCCCCAAGCCAGAGTTTAGTGGTTAGTGAATGGTCATTCACTATGAACGAGAATGTGAATTCGGTTATTATGACTCGAAATCCATGTTCGACATTTGTAGGCGTTCTTTCATTCATTGATCCGAATCATTAAGGTGGCGCCATGTTTATGCTTAGAACATATTGATTTGATTTGGTTTAGTATAGTTATAATAATGTTTCTTTTTGAAGCTATATTAGAACTATTTTGGCCGTCCCCACTAAATTTGAATCATGATCAGATGACTTATATACTTGAATTGGCATTCCCTCACGAGATTTCCTTTCTAAACCAAAAGGAGGGCATATGATTTTCAGCAGATTTAGTCTTAATATTTAAGTTTTTAAATGACCCTACATTTAACATCAAAGATTTTCAGAAAAACTAACATGATATGAACTCCTCCATTTTCAGTGTCCGCTATTCGAAGTAAAAAATTTTTTAACGCAATGCTTCGTACCTTGTGGTTTTTCAACTAAATTTACCTTTAATTTTAGCTTTGGTATTTAACTTGAGTCTTTTTTTATAGTATTAGTATAAAAAAATTTTGATCATTAGCTTTTTTTTTGAAAAAATTTCTAATTAGAAAAAATGTTTGGAGTTTTCTAATCTATTTCTAAAATAATAAAAAAAATAAAAAATAAATAAAAGAACACTCGCTTTATATTTCTGAAAATTCTAATATTCAACAAATACAAATAAAATTCTGTGAAGTTATTAATCACCAAAGTATATTTCGAAGATATATATTCCTTCGACTTTTAATCTAAACTTTTACATCAAATTATTTTTCTTTTTATGTCTAAAAAAATACCTCATTGATTTTTGAAGTGATTTCTTATTTTTTAAAATTATTATTGATTATTTAAAATATTATTGATTGAAATTAGTTTTGATTTAAAAAAGCATTCGACTTTTAATAAGCCATCCTAGCTCGCTCTTTATTTATTTAAAGTAAAATAATGTTAGAAAATGAAATAAAATTAAATAAATTTCCATTTTTATTAAATAAATTAATTTATTTTTGCTACAAATATAATATTTGAAAATTATTATGATTGAGCAAAATATCAAAAATTCCATCAGCAACTCTTTTTTTTTACAGATAACTTTATTTTACTTTTTTCGTAATATTGAAATTTTAATTTTCATAAACTAAATTAAAGCCAAAAAATGTTAAATAGTACCAGAAAAAAATTTTTTTTTTATTGATTTACATCTAGAGTAGTTATAAGCAGACAAGTACAAGCAAAGTGGCCTTTTTCAGACTTATGTAGTGACCATGTATTTTATTGAAATTTGCTATATATGTTAACTGGACCATCAGCTGAAGAAATCTCTAATAAAATATTAAAATTTAGACTATCAAACGAAAAAGTGGTGCATAAAAAAATACGCATACAAATTTGTATCACAAATCTTATTTAATAACATCATTTGCTCAATGTGCATACCATTTCCGTCAGTCACGTGTTATGTATAACATATTCAACCGAAATAACAAATGTTTTTTGAGATACTGAACAACATGGCATATTATTCATGCTTTCAGTTCTGACAGAATTCGTTTAATTTCAACATAAATACAATCTCCCAAGAATTTCCTCTACCAGAAATTACAAAAATTCAAGTCTGGAAAAGTAGGAGGATAGGCAGTCATAAAATGTCTCAAAAGACCCAATCAACTCCAAATTTTGCACAAAGCAGTTCATTCTCTTGTCAAGCAATAGTGGAGTATTGCACCATTCTGTGCAAAGACAGTAGTTCGTAAAAATTCGCATTTTTGTAAGGTAGTAATTAGGGTTTGACGGTTTTTCAAACAAGGTTTTAAAAAACCGGTTTTTTAAAATAAATTTGTCAGATTTGAAAACCGGTTTTTAAAGTAAGAAACCGGTTTAAAAAATTCATATTATTATGTAAAAATTATTTTTAAAGTTATTTACTTTGCTATTCATTCTATGCAATGGGTAGGAAACACAATTTTTTCAACGTTGCGAGTTGTGTTGGCCAGAGCTTGTTACATTCTACTCACACGCCATCCACTTAGAAGTTACTGCTGTGTTATATAAACATAGAAAAATGGCTGAAGCTGAAGCCGAAATAAATGTTTCAAGAGAAAAATTGGAAGATAAAGACGAATACGAATATAACGATTATAAAAGTTCTCTTTATTTTGTTTGTAAGCGAGAGCATTCTATTCCTATTTTGTCTGACAATTACAAACAATCAGTTTCATAAATGAGAAAAATTTGTAAGTTCTTTAGAAAATCTCCGGTAAGAAACACCATTCATTAAAATTGTATCAAAAAAGATAAAGGAAAGGAATTAAATTTAATTCTTGCTTGCAAAAAAAAGGTGGAATAGTATGAAGAACATGATTAGAAGAGTGATTAAACACTGAAATAAGTTTGCAATTATTATACGATTTAGAAGAAGGAAATTCAAGAAAGAAAATTAGTAGAATTAGCAACTCTTTTCCTGTATTTTCAAAATCCACAAAACATTTCTAGTTCGGCGAAGAAATCTAGTGTATTTTCTTTAACTTCAAAAACCGAAATTATTAAGTTATCTTGAAAGATAATGTCTAGAATATTTCCAAATTCTTATGTGGAAACTGATTCTGATGAAGAGCAAACCGAAGAAACTACTCATCAGAGTAATGCTTTTTAAAAAGAAGCCATGGAAAAATCAATTCATAAATTTCTTGAAGACCATGTAGAAAACCTTACAAATCTAAAGACATTGAAAGCTGAATTTTCATTATTTGAGGCAATGAATAAAAACACAAAAACTTAGATTTGTTATTTGATACCATGAAAACTATAAAAATAAGCTCAGTGGCAAGTGAAAGAGTATTTTCAATTTCAGGCAATATTGTGTCCAAAATAAGAACCAAACTTAGCCACCGTTCAATGGATATTTTATGTTTTTTTTTAAATCCTATTTTCTTAGGAGAAATTAAAATAATGTAAATATTATTTGAATTTTTTGTTTTTGTTTTCGTTATTTTGTGTAAGTAATATGCATATGTAATCCTTAATTTTTTCAAATTTTGACTTTGATATTGATTTCGTTTTTTGTTACTTTATATAAATGAAATAAAATATTTCTCCCAATTCTATTTATTTTTTATTTTTTTTGACAAAAATTCGAAAATTGGCTAAAGCCGATCTTTTGGAAATATTGAATTCGAAAACCAGTTTTTCAAAAAGTCGGTTTTTGTATAATCCTACTAGGAATAATTTGTTCCCATAAAAGTTCACAGAAACAGGCATTCTGTACGAAACATTTTTTAGGCTCTTGAGGACTCAAAGAAAGAGGGTCCAAGAAGGAAATCAGCAGTGAAACCACACCATACAATAATGCAATCAAAACACAGAGAATATTTATGAACAGCCAGAACCCCATATGTGACGTTTCTGAGTATTCGCTGTTCCATCTAAGGTAAAATACGACTCATCAAATCTCAAAATGTTTCAAGTTCATGCACGGTCAACAATTATTCTGGCTAGAAACTGGTACGCAAAATCAATGTGTTGTTCTGGATTTTGAGAGCGCTGTGTTTGCACCAAGTAATTTAATGGAGATGACAAAATTATGGAGGTGCAAGAGCAATGGTAACACACATCACATAACCATTTCGAATATTTTTCGAAGAAATTTAAGGCTCTAAGGTGCTGTTTCATTTACTGCGATAGCGACTTCTTCCACACTTTCACCTGAAATCTATTTTAGTTCTCTTCCTGGTAGAGCAACCAACTCTCCAAATTCACCAAATTTAGTAATCGTTTTTTTCAATCTATTCTTCGATATATACCCTTTTTGTAAGTCATTAAAGCAGCAATATTCTCGCCATGCAGCTAAACCATTATTACAGTTCTGACAAAACAACTTAGATAGAAAAGCTCAACCTTTCTTCACTACAGACATGACGAAGAAGGATTTTACAGCAATGGCTACCGACATTTTTAAAATTCTTAATTTGCATAATAACAAGCAACCATTAGTGGTCAAAATTTAAACTATCATTTTTATCAATTTTCTTTTCCGCATGACCAATATAAAGACACAATCCAAGTTTAAATGAAATATGTCAACCAAAATGTGCTCTATATAGCTCTGAATAGGGTCAATTTAATTGCCACCCTGTATTTAATAGGTATTTCCATAATTTATTCTAATAGAAAATTTTCTAGAAGCGTCTCCTCCTTCATTTTAAATTAACTTTTTATAAAATTAGATATCAAATAAAACTTCAAAACAAAATTAGATGTATTTCTATCGAATCAAACATGTAATCATCATGATCGCCACCACTCTCTTTTCAAAGTCTTGTTAATTCGGTGAATAAGCATCTATTAGCAATCTAAAACGTTTTGGTTCGAATCTTAAGTCCAGTCAATCAAAAATCAGATGTATAGCAAATTTAAGTGAAAAGTAACAAACAGATGTGTTAAAAATTCTATTATTTTTAATGTATATTGTTTAAGAAATTCGAATTTCAGGAATATATAATAATATTTGGAACTGATTCGCTGAAGACTAAGAAAATTATAATACACAATATCGAAATCCAATGTTGATAACTATTTTACACTTTTCTGATGATATGAAACAATATTTTGCAACGTTTCTTTTCGAAATACAGTATGTTACGAGGTACAGAATTTGGTATCGAGATCACCTCTTCATTCACAAAGCAAAGACTCTGTTACAAGGCAGCCCGGCCCCATGTGATTTGGTTTGGTTTAGTTTAGTTATATTAACGTCCCGTTTGAAGCAACATCCATGTGATTTGGAAGACAAGTATAAGCTGATTACAACAACTCATTCGTTTGAGATTCTACAATCTATGCATCTTGAAATAATAGAGCTTGGTTATTGATGACATGATCACTTTATTTAATAAATTAATAGGAAAGGATGCAGGAGCAGAAAATTGCGAATTATTATTTAAGGATAACTAAGAATTAAGTCTGCCAAATTAAAAAAATATATTTTAAGATATCCACTCGGTGTTGTTTGATATTCTGAATGCATAAGGACATCGTAACAATGTTGTTGGACATTTCCTGCAAATAAAGCGATGAGTAATTTAAATAGAAAAACAATAAAATAAAATATAAAATTGCCGACATTATTTTTAAGATAATCCTCAAAATTCAACTTGCATTTCTGACCAATCATGAAAAAAGAGCTTCTGTAGTTGCGAGAGCACAATCCGTGAAAAATAGAAAATCATTTTTGTTCTTTCAAATTGAGTCACTCAACAATGACATGAGATGGCTAAAGTGTGTTAATATTACTTTACAAGTTTGCTCATATCTGTTGTTGTTACTTATGGCGCTTTACAAGCCCGCTGACGAACCATCAGCGATTTAAGCCGATTGTGCGATGGTTTCTGAGGGCAAAAGCCCCTGAGCACCCGAGTGCAGAGGTCTGACTTCTAGCTCAAATGAATATGACACACGCACATTCACTTAAACAACTCCTTTTTACAGGGGAGGGCTCTTTCACATACCTCACAGATATAACGCAGGGCATGAAACATCCATGCCTGAATCAGGACTCGAACCGGGACGCCCAAATCACGGGGAAGACGCGCTACCCCTAGGCCAGTTTGCCGGCATTTATGCTTTAATTTCATTAACAGTATTTTAACAAGTAAAAGTTAATTATAGTATGTACATCTTGTTTATTTGATTATTTGGTGTCCTGAGTTCTACAACTATTTATCATATACTTGCGGTATTTACAAACAAAGTACTTGCTCAAATTTCTTGATATTATGTAAAATAAATTTTAGCTCTCTATTATTAGAATATGTAGATATTTTCAGTCATTTGAAGGTCAATATTATTTTAATTTGATTGGAGATATTTGGTTAAGGGAAAAAGCATAAGCATACAAAAAGAAAAAAGTATAATTATGCAACCTGACCCTAGAATTTTCAATTTAATTTATAAATAGTTTATTTTTAGAATATATCTCAAAAGCTACCATAATCTTTTAAATACACTATATTTTAGCACCTACAAAATGAATTTACCATCTAAATTCTTCAAGTTGTCTTAAATATTAGCAAGAAATTTTTGTTCGCATTTTTGTTTATGAATGAATTGCAGTTATTTCATTGAGTCAACAAATATTGTTCTATCTGGATCCAATGAAAAATTATACAAGACATTTTACTGCAATGTTGATATTTAATGGACTTTAATTCTTTTCAAAGAAGTTCTTTCTGACGAGGAATTTATCACATGCCATTTGAATATTTTAACAAATGTCTATAGGTAATGTTTAAAATCCTTTTTATCATACGCTTTAAAATAGTCTCAATTTTTTTCAGATCCATTTTGTAGACATCAGTTATGTTCGATAGACCAGTTTATCGAATATAACGGATATGAAGTAATTTTTGCTGATCTGAATTGTTCTCTTCTTTTTCATATTCAGGACAAGTCAGCGATCTAAACTTGTAATAGATCAGATTTCTCTCTAAACACTTTGGAAGCAGCTGATATTTTTTTAAATTATTCATCTTGTTGTTAATTATCTCGATTAGTCTGTTACAATTTGAAAAGTCACTAAAGAGAGAATAACACACAAAACAGAAGAAAATTTTATTGAATTACGTAATCATCAATAGAGATTCTGCTATTGTCTTATTCACGAGTTGCCAGATGGCGGAAGTCAGATTTTTGATTGAAATACAGATTAACACCCATATCTTATTTGACTACCTTTGGAATATCTAATGCGGAAACAAGTTATCAAACCACTTTACCGGAAGGAACATACTTCTAATTTTGCTTTATGATTATTAATATAATTAAAAAATATATTGTTTCAAAAGTTATCACGTTTGCTTAAAAGAGCTTCGTCATCACACATCAAATTTTGTGAGAATCAAATGATTTTCCCATCCTTTGTTTTCCAAAATTTTGAAAAGTTTTTTGATATGAATCAAACTGTTCTTGTAATTATATCAAGAAATTTTTTAGTGACTTGAGAACTATATAACATTCGAATAATCAGTTTTCATGTTTTTCACATACTTTTTCAATTGATGCAATTTATGCTTGTAACACCGTTTCAAATGTTATCAAGCTTGATTAATATAGAACATCTAGTTTCCATGAATTTCCTACCATTTTTCTTTTTCCTTTTTTTTTCTCTCTATGAACAGTTCTGCTTATTTTCGATTTTCTTTACTGTATTTCAGAGCAACTACGATGCGAAAACAATAAACCTTTTGTGTTCTACATGTATCGTATCTCGTATCTTATCGCTCTCAATACATTGTCAAGGCTTTTTGACAATGAGGACTCTAATTTTCTTTGATGCAGCTTATCTTACTGTAGATCCAGAAAAAATACAAATCTGCAAACCAACTGAGAAAGGTGTGATTTCAATACGATAAATACGTGCACACCTTAAATTTATCTAGCGCCTTTCGGGTTATCTCAAGTCCAACAGATATTCTTAGGCAATGCAAATTTTAGAGAGTGACTCCATATTTCTCTTCAACTTTAAAAAAAAAAAAACGGCATTTTATCGATTTTAATTTAATCTCTATCCAAGCAATTTTTGAGTTACAAACTAAAATTAAAAGAGTATTTAATTGTGAATCACTCTCAACAAAATAGGCTTTAGTGTCTTTCGTAGAGAAAGTTTCAGTATTTTAAAGTAATCAAAAAGAGAAAAAAAAATTAAAAAATTAAGAAATTTGGGTATTTTTAAAAGGAAAAAAGTGTGGAATTTCAATAACTCAACACTTTTTTTTAATAAATTATTTCACATTAGTTCGAAAATTCACCAGAACTTGTTAGTAACCAACAATAAAAAAAACTTATGGAATGTGATGTTTTTCCTGGATTTCTCATAATATCTGTAATAAACGTGTTACCGTCCCTTCCTCCGCAAAAAACTGTAAACCTTGGACATGATTAAGCACGACACAAATCCTCAGGTTATTCTGGGTTTTTTTTTAAGATCTTCGGGTTTATGAGAGTTTTGTGCTTGATTGTTAATAATGAAAATCGAATATGCATTTCCTACAGTTTTTCTCCTACCAATTGAAATCGAAATTTGACGCAGAATTATGATTTTAGTTTCAGCATTTTAATAATCAGCAAATTTTATTCATTTAACAGATTGCTTTTCTGAGTTAAGGCATTTATTTACATGCGAATGTATAGACCGGCAAACGGACAATATAAATTCTTAGATCATTTCTAGATGATAAAACATTTTCAGTTTAATATTATGCAGCCATATTTAATATCCCTTTATCTATTTTTATTAAAAGTAAATGATATTATATTTTGGTTTACATATCTATACGGATATATTATACTCATATAAATAGATTAGGGTTTTTTTTCTCCTTCTATTAGCATTAGAAGTGTAAATATATAATATATTTATTTTTCTCCAAATGATTCCAGTCTTTTCATATAATGTTTCTAGAATTAATTTTCCTATTCCTCCGTCTCTTTTAACGAAATATTCCTATATCTATCATTGGCTACTTTTTGACATGTCTAAAGTTTGCGACGAATGTTAGATATTCATTCGTTTTACACTTGTTGAAGATCGAAACAATATAGGAATATTGACTTGGAAAGCATCCTCTTTACTTCATAAAGAAGAGGGATTACTGTCCTTTTCAACAATTATATTTCCAAATCGCTCACCTTCCAACATGAACGGAGGATCTTTGCTGAATGTCCTTGGCGCAAGGCAGATCAAGCCTCCCCCAATCACATTCTTAAATGTTTAAATTTTACGATTTTTGAGATTTTAAAGAATCCGCTATTGTTTTTGGACTTTTTAGAGATCTTTGATTTCATGGAGATGGTATAGCGCAGCTATAACACCTGGCATTAGAAACAACAACACAATTGTATCTGATGTGAATGTTATAACAATTATATTTAATGTGAATATTTTAACAATTATATTAGATATGAATATTATAACGAATATATTCGATGTGAGTGCAAAACTAAGATATTTTTAGGATCAAAAAATCCTTTATCTATTTTACAGTTTAATAGCTCAGCAATTTTGTTGATGTCAAAATTTGCTGATTGTGAGCTGATGAAAAATATACATCATACATTTAATGCCTTAATATAGCGGATTTATAATATCCTTTATAATTTTCCTGTAGATTATTGCATTCTGGTTAATTTGGAGACACCCACATCTTTTGATATTATAATTTGAATTTGCCTGCAAACTAATTTAACTGATTGTTGCTCAAACTGATAGCAGACATGGGTGATTTAATAAAACGGAATCAAATGAAGTAACACTTTTTAGTTGCTTATTGACAATCAGCAACCTCTAATGGATCTCACATTCCTCAATAGCAGTGAGATATCTAAGGAAGATATATGTCATCAGGGGTTAGTTATTGACAAATTATTTCAAAAGCATTCTTCCCTTTGATTCTCTTTCTATTTTGTGTCTATATATTCTCTATGTATTTACTGTGCAAGCATATTCTCTTTATACTTTGTGTCTCTATATTCTCTTTGTATTTACTGTGCAAGCAGATTCTCTTTATATTTTGTGTCTTTATATTCTCTTTGTATTTGCTGTGCAACCAAATTATTTTTATATTTTGTGTATTATTTTGTGTCTTTATATTCTCTTTATATTTACTGTGCAAGCATATTCTTCTTATATTTTGTGTCTTTATATTCTATTTGTACTTGCTTTGTATTTATTTTTATTATTTGTCTAAGCACGAATTCCTTTGAAGAGTCTAAGAACTTTCATCTAAATCAAGTAATAAGGAGTAATTAGTTATTACTTACTCGATTTGCTGACTCTTTAAATCTAAAGAGATATTAGAGAGTTATTTCATGACTTTTGCTCTTACTTCCTTCCCTCCCCCCCCAAAAAACACCCAAAATATGCAAAATAGTACGCTGATTTTTATATTGTCAATAATGCTTAAATTCCACTGCCTCAAACTATTGTGCAACGTTCATTTATAAATTTATATAATTATGAGTAACAAATATATATTTCTATTGTTATTTTATATCAAATATTAATATTTTGGAATATTATTATTATTATTATTATTTTCAATAACGTTCATACAGATAGTTAGTCGTTATCGGTTCACGACATCGATTCAAAAGGAACACTCAAACGGATCGATAAAGAACCGTATGTAACCAATCACGAAAGAGCTGAATCTGTCTGGAAAACCTACTTGTTGCTATGCCCAATTTCCTTTCTTCTTTGTCATACTGCAGGGATTTATTCCCAGAATTCAATGACGTCACGCGACTGCAAACTTTGTTGGGGGGTGAGAACTTGTTTTTCGCAACCGTACTGCATTGCCCCTGGGAAGGCTGAGATCATGGTATTCCGGGGGAGGGAGTCTTACTATTTGTAAAAGAAGCCGAAAATTCTAGGTTTCCTCGAATTCAAGCCTAGATTTCAAAACATGGTTACTGGAACCCTGGAAAGTTATTTTATTTTTTGATTAAACCTACCTACGCATGGAGTTCCTTTTTTCTTCTTTTGGGATGGACTTGTACATTATCTATTTTAAAAATCGATAATATTGATCAATAGATGTTTTCATTTTATGTATTAAAATGTATCAGAAATAGAAACCTGAGGGAATAGTGTATAAAGTAAATCAGGTGATGCTGAGGTCTACGTTCTTCTTACCAGGAGATTAGGAGTTCTTTTAGTGCCTCAAGATAAAAAATGACGATATTAAAAATTTCCGATTTTACCTTATCTTTTTTTTTTCTTTGCAATGAGTAAAGTTTTAAAGATAATATTAAAAATTCAAATCCCCTTATCCCGATATTATTTTGAGACTTAATTTCTTTCACATCATAATTTAAGAATCACTTCTTAAATTCATCATTATATTTATTCAACAGATGAATCATAAGAAGATAAAATACAATTATATGTTTAATTAAGTGTAATTACATTTAAACCAAACTTTATTATCTCTATAAACAGCTGATGTTTGGTATTATTTTATTTATGAGTACAGAAAATTTCTTTATGAAATGAACGTATGTATTTTTATTTGTTAAATTTCTCTAACTATGTTTCTAGTTAGCTTAAAATATCATTTTTCTTTCTTTTTCTCTAAATAACTTAAATGTACTTTTAAAATAAGCAACTCCTTTCTAGACAATATTCGTGCTACGATGTATGTTATTTGATTTTTAAGGGTTGGTTGGTTATGAGTTTTAATGGCTCAAGAGCCAACCTTGTCTAAACTGCGCCAGTCGTATGGTTAGAATAATGACGATCGTGGAAAATAATTGTATCAAAATATTTTTAAAAGAATTACATTAAAAGATTGAATTCCACACGGTAAAAAGTTAAAAAATGTCATTAGATAAAATGATAAGAATTTGATATAACCGTAAAAACCAATGGCTCTTAAAAACGGAAAAATATTTCCATGGGGCTTTACTCCCACTAAGTTTGACATTGTTAGTGATGAAGTTTTAAAAAAAAATGAATACGCTGAATTATAAAATTTGGACACTCAATCAAAATATGATTAACACTAAAAACAGTATTGCAAGTAGGACATGATTTTTAAGGGAATGACATCTGTAAATGCATAATTTAAGCTTTCGATGCAGTACAAGTATTCTTCCATTTTCAATACGAAATTCTTGTTTTCGTCCGTATTCGCTGTTTTAAAGTATTTATTTATTGTTTAGTATCAAAGTAAAATTATTGCGATTGCTTAAGAACTGTCGGAATTCGAACTTTGCAAAATTAAATTCTTCTCATCTTGCTATCATTACCACTGGTATTGAATTAGAGATGTAATAGTAGGGACCCAGTTAGTATTTATTTCGGTTCATCTCATTGTTTTTGGCTTTTAAAAATGAAATAAATTCAATACTGTTTTGCTTCAAAATTTTGGTCCGGGATGGCCGTTCCCAGTTATGGATATCCCAATAAAGCTACTGCAATATATGAAATTTATTAAATGGTTTTTTTAAATTTGTAGGTCAGTGCAAAATTTATAAATAAATATATCATAGAGTAGACTTCTGCTTATTTGACTGATCATGATAATTCAAAATCACAGCAAGCTAAATAAATGAATTTCGGTATGTGTTCTTTATATCCAAATTGTGGATCTTTACAAAATATTGGACCTTTTTAATGTATGGTAATATATGTTTCATTCATTTTCTTACAAAGTTGAGTATAAAACATTCCTTATTGTAAAAGTATTAGAGAGAGAGTCAAGTGAAGAATGGTGTATTTATACCAAAATAACATTTTTTTTTAAAAAAATATTACTCGGAAAATTTTTCTGATCAATTCCGAGTTTATTAATAAACTTTTCCGGAAATTATCGTTCGCTGCAATGGTAGATTTCCAACTAGGAAGTAGTCTCGGGCCACAGACAAGCTCATTTAAAAGATACTAGTGATCTAATTAATTTTAAAAAATACAAATTCTATTACTTAAAAAATATTAGGATGTTATTAACACTTTGTTAAGTATTAATGATCATATTCTTATCTTTTTATTACGTTTATTTAGTTATTATTTTATTTATAAATACCGAGTCTACTAAGACAATAAACAGATGCAGCAAGATGTTCAAATCCATCTCTGATATTCTGGACATAATGAAATCTCACAATATCGAAATATCGGAATGTAAACCGGCAGGAGTGGTCTCTCTGAAACTTTCTTGCATACTCTCCAATTAACGTCTATTCCCCTTTCTCCGCATAAAATTATGGATCTTGAATAAAAAGCACAAATGCCTTACCTTATAGTAGCGAACAATAGTTATAAAACATAGATCCTTGGAGTGAATCTAAATTTTTACTGAATCAGTTTTGTGAATATGCATTTTGGACGGTTTTTTCATAAGACAGGACGTTTTATGAAACCAAAATCCAACACAGACAGCACCTTTTTTGAAATCGAAATCTGATACAGAAAATTAGAGTTATTGTCATAACATCATATACCAGATTTTATTGTTTAAGTTATTACGTTTACATGCATGTGAGAGTATAGACCGATAGATGGTCACCCCTTTAACAGATTTAGTTCAAAATTCAATTTGAATCTATATTTTAGATCCTAAACATATATACCAAATTTTATCTGCCCCGCTCATTTGATTCACGTGTAATCGAACAGCCATGGATTTCGTTCAAAGTTTGATAAAAATGTACAAATTATCTCTAAAGTCTATATACCAAATTTCACACTTCTAGCTGAAAGCTTTTTTGAGATGTAATGTCGAAATGTGTTTTTCGGACTGAAGGAAATCTGAAACGCTTAGACACGTCAAAATCTCGAATTTCGAATTTTTTGATGATTACAATACTTTTTCAATACTTCGTAAACGATAAAGTAAAAATGTGTTACTGGTGTATTATCGACATACGGTAGAAGAAACAGGGAGATGTATAACTGAAATAGACTTTTATTTTTTAGATATATCTTTTGTGGTACCTGGGAGATAAAAATTTAATTCTTTTACTTACATTTTTTAAACCATGTGTAAAGATGCAAAAAAAAAAAATACATTTGGTGTGATTTCTCTTTAAAACAAAATCATCAAATAATACAACTACATGTCAGTATTGAAATTTGATTTCTAAGTAATGAATCAATTATGAGGATATTCTTCCATTTTTATTCAATTTTATTTAACTTGACTTGTTTCATATTTCTAAAGATGGAATTTTGTTATCGATTTTTGATTTCTTATAGATTAAAAATTAAAAAGTCGAAAATTATTTTTAAAAATTTTACTTTTTAGCACAATGATAAAAGTAATGATACTTCTAAAGGCTTTTTTTAAAATTCAAATAAGAAATAAACAGACCTATATTTGTTATGCTTAAAATGTGTAATAATTTTTCAAATTAGGACATATTCTAAGGAGCTATGAAATAATTAAAAAAATCTTTTTTAGTGTGATTAAATTTATGTTACATGTGACAATTTACAGGTCGGAGGAATTCATAAGATTGAAAGAAATAATTTAGCTTTATTTAAATGAACTGCACAAAATTGAAAAACAGAAAATCTGTTAATGGGAATGTGATTGCCTTTATTCTTTCTCTCTCTCTTCTATCTTTCTGTCTTTTTTCTTTTCTTTTCTTTTTTCCTTTCTTGCTTTTCTTTGTTTCTTTTCTATTTTTTAGAACAAAATATCTTGAAGAATTTATTATTGGAGAAGTTATAAAGAGCACACAATTTCAGCATTCTTTCATATGCTTTTGACAAAACCTAGAAAATGACATGATAAATATTACGCCTAGTTTAATTTCTGTTTTTAGAATTATATTATCTCTACTAATAATAATAGTGAATATGTATATGTGTCTGTGTGCTGTTTTTCTGCAGAATAGCAGTTCGTATTACAGCTACCAAATTCGTATAAATATAGTTTGTAGGATATGAATGTACACATCTGAGCAGTTTTTTTTAACGTTTTAATTAGATATTTAGTTCATTAAAAATTGAGTAAAATTCTGATATTTCAGTGGCATAATTTTTTGAAAATATTATTGCAAAAAAAAAATGATTTGACATCTTCTTGAAATTCAAATTACTATTTTTTCTATATTACTTTAAGTTTTCTCTGATTTTGGCATTTTTTAAAAAAAATATTTTATTATAAATACAGAAAAAATGCAAAGTACTAAAATAGCATAACTGAGATTTCAATTTCAATTTAAAGTTAAAAATATTTTGTTGAATATCAATTTAAGAATAAGGAATTTAATTGAAATTAAATACAAATAATATTCCCAAAGAAAAAGGTGGTCGCTATTTAACAATGAATAATTATCATGTGTTGTTTTTTCACAAGCTATTTTATTATTCTTTCTATAATGATACCAACTTAAATATTTATTTATAATTTTAAAAAACTGTCGATTAAGAATTAAAGAATTTTTAAATATTAATAAGTTTAATTATAACAAACCAATACCTTTTTTTTTACATTGTAATAAGAGTCATTTGAATCGTTACTGAAAGAAATAATTTTTTCCGATATCTATTTATAGTAAAAACCATTAGTTTATCTGTTCTCACCATTTTGAGTGTTTTGTTATCACACAGTCACATGGGTTTTGATCACTTCTGAAGTTAACTGAGGTAAATATGTTATTTTACAGACAAAGAGCCTCCGCTCTATTACCAAGACAAAACAAATCACTCGGAAAGACAAAACAATGGATAAATTAAAGATAAGATAATGAATTGCGAGAGTTTTGCTTCCGAAATATTTTTGTTCATTTACTGTTTCTAAGGCATTTAAAATCATTTATTTTGCAGGCGAATTTTGTTATTTGGTCTATTATTTCGATTATTTTTCATGAAGTATTGCGATTAGCGACTTTTTAAACTATGTGTTGTCATCTCAAATATATAATACAAAAAGACATTAAGCTTGCAGAATTTTTTATATCGAATTTTTCATTGAAATCCTTTGAAGATTTGCAACCACAAATATATACGAAAAGAGCCTTGTCAGAAAAAGTTTCATGAAAATTTTCTCTTCTCATTTTATTTATTAGTTAATTTTCTACATTTTTATTTATTTACCACCTGTGGAAGGACAATAAAATTTTTTCGGACAGAAAAAAAAATGTGTAGAAAAATTAGGTACAAAAAAGTTGTTCGAATAAGTTTTTTTTTAATTAGTCATAGGGTATCATAATAAGCAACTTGTCATTTAAAAGTGGAAACTCTAGGAATTAAATTAACCAAATAAAATTTAAATGAGATCATTTCAATTAGATCAAGGATAACCTATCGATACCTTTAATAACCTTTCAATAAATCCCATTTAGACTTGAAAGAACAATAGCTGCGTATTGTAATAATATTGTAACGACAGTTATAAAATTGAACATTTTTTTTAAGTTTTCAATAAATATTTTCAGAAGGTAATTAATTAAATTATCTTTTACTAGTTTGATTTAAAAATGAAGCTTCAAAATTTAAACGATAAATTGATTTTACTTTAAATAAGTTCGAATGCGCGGTTAATTAAATAAAAATACAAAATTAAATTACTTTTAAATTCTGCAAAAAAACAGATATCAGGATTCTGATCATTTACTTATATGTATACATGGGGCTACAAGAAAAAAAAATTCGTTGGATTCACGAAATTATTTTACAGCAATTTGGTAGCATAGAAATGTTTTTTTGAAAACCATCAATTCTTTGAATGGATTCTAATAATTTAAAGCTTGAGAAGATTTGGCTGGCTTTGTATTTTCAAAATGGGATATCTCAAGGGAAGAGTTCTAGAGAATGCAAGAAACCCTCCCATTTCCTAAATTCTGAGAACCGGCCTATATATTGGCCACCACCCCAAACATAAATAATTTGTTCCAAGAACCCTTTGGCGAAGAAAGGGGAGATGATACATCATTGAAGGAAAACGAATTATTGCTGTCGTTCTGCAATCTCATTGTGCTCGGGCTCAAGTGCAGATGTACTTGTAAGTTCTGTATTTAAAAACTACTTCTCCACCACACGTGAATAGAAATCAGAATGACATCATTTAAAGAAAAAGCGGAACCAAAATATAAGCCTGATTATACCCTCTGAATATGGTTAATGAGATAGGATAATCAACCCAATATTTGTGATAATCAACCGCACTTAAAATATCATTGGTTTAAATTCAAATGTCTCAAGTAACTAGTTGGTCTTTTTGACTAGGATTCAATTCTGTTGCTGAGTGCACATACCCGATTTTTCTTTGAAAATATAACAAAACAAATCCGTTGGTAGCAGATGCACACTGCAAAGACCTCCCGCGTCGAAAAGGTCAAAGAGGTCAAAGCACGCTTCACTTTCTCCTCAGAATTTTCCCCGTCCTCTGGAGGAAACACAGGACAAAATGGCGATCATATGAGGTACCCAACTGCTATCGATTTATTTCGAACTAATAATCGCTTCTCCGCCATTTTGCGTCGCTAATGTCTCCTGTAACACAAATCGGATTATGTATCTGGCCTAATGGTGTTCATTTTTGGTCCAAACCTGTTTGTAGGCAGAACAAGGAACAGAAAATTGGCATCTAATGAAGGTTTTCTCACCTTTTCACTCGAAAAAAAAATTCTGGGATAAAAAACATTTTTCCCATTATTCAAATTATCAATGATCAGATTTACGAAAATAAAAATAAAATAAATATAATAATTCTTTTTATAATAAAATAAAAAAATAGTTATTGTATAAATAGATTAATTGCAAGACCTTGTTTGTTAAATCTTTATTAAACGTCTTAAGAATGACAAATTTTCAAATTACTTTCTAATATTCATAGCAATAAAATAAAATAAAAACAATTTTTAAAGTCATACTTTTATTAGAATGTTAAAAATTAGATTTTTTTTTCCTTTTTATTTCCTACGTTTTAATATTTAAACTACAGTATATTATTATAAGTGTTATGACATCTTTAACTTTAGAATGCGTGACTTTTTAATTTATTTACAAAAAAATATATGTTTTGAATAGCTGTATGTAATTTAGGAAAAAGGGTTTTTAATTTTTTCCCCCTTGAAATTAAAAAAAAAAAATTAAAAAGCGTCAAATGGCTAATTCTGAATTAAGCAATATTCAATTGGCAAAAACCACATTATAACATTACTGCAATAAAAATAGAGGTGCATTTTTACCCATATATTTTTACAATGCAAAATAAATAAATAAATTTGATAATATTTTTAATGGTAGAACTTTTCATACAACAGTCGTCTTGGTATTTTTTCAAGTTTTCAATTTAAATTTAATTCTAATATCGCTATTGCTGTGTATAGGTCTTCACTTATTATTGCTGTCATGTGGAGCTTATAAATAGAAATAACGTGTTGCCAAATGGCTATACCATGCAATATAGGGTTAAATCAATATTTCCGAAAATTCACTATCAAATGGCGCAATTTGTCTGGAAGAGAAATTTCATATTATGATCTGTTAACTAAATTATTAGTAATTATTAAATTTAAAAATATTTATAAAATGTATTATCCCTGAGAATACATGAATGTACAAAATTTCAAATAGAAAATCGATTGCAAATTATGTCCGTAGAAAAATAAAACAAGTCAAGTTAAACTAAGGAGTGTAAAAGTAAGATTAAAGTTTTTGTTTTCAAAGTCTTTGCAACTCAGACATTTATATCTTGCGATTTCATATAGCGTCAAAGTTTATAAAAATTATGATCCTTTATAAATATGTAGAATATATCACATTCCTTATCAACAAAAATCTCTCTCTTTTGTTTAAGAATTTCTCTTACAAATGCATTAAGAAACAAAAAATTAAATGAATTCACTTTTAACTAGCTCCTTATGTAGCCCAAATGGCACTATCTATTCTATGACTCACATTCGTAGTTAACATAAATGTCCGTAAAAGGGTGTAGCAACCGTGGGAACAAGGAGGTATATGTATCTAAATGATTTAATTTTACGGAAATTAAACTTAATCACATTTATGTCAGTTTAAAAATAATTAAAAATGAAATTATGAAGCTATTTATTCTTTTTAAGTCGCTAAATATGTACATTCTGTGTCAGCCTTGTGTGTGTATATGTGGGGAGGGGGGGGGGCTTAAGCAAATTCCATCTTGCCCCCTTTTACCTGTCCAAACATTTAAAGTCAGATGTGTTTTTTTTTTGTCGGTTTCATTTTAACATGTATATAAAAGATTTATAAGTAATAAGCATCAAACTAAAATAACAAAATATTTAATTGCGATTTATTTTTAAGAAAGTTGGTTGCAGTATTTTGCAAGTAAAATAATTTAAAACTGATCTGAAAATAATTCGAAACAAAAAGACAAACATTTTTTTAATGCATTCAGATACAAAGTTTGTTAGGGCTGTTGATTTGTGAGTCAACAAATCAGCCACACAAAAAAAACATAAATCTGCAAATAAATTTAAAAGCACACAAATGCGTTTCTTAGAAAAATATTTTGGAATCTAAGCAATATTTTATTTTAATCAGGTTTTCCCACCTCTTTTATTAATAAAATGATATCAAAAAATTGCATCCCCCTGAAAGTGCCATAAAAAATACAACCCCCCTCAGAATTGTAAAGCTTCTTAGGAGTAGCCTATATTGTTATTTAGCAATCTGGCTTTATTAATGAGGTAGAACAATGAAAAGTGCAATAAGTAAGCTGATTTTATTGAAGAATTAATTAAAAGGTTAAACTTAAGTCCAAAAAAAAAACTATTTTACAAACCAACAAATATATTTCTTCACATATGATGAATTTTTCATTTAAATAATAGCTGCTTTGATTATTGTATGGAATATCGATGCGAAAAAACAACAATGTATAAGTAGAGAACCCCTACATAATTAGTTATACATTCTACAGCATTAAAGGCGATAATTCCTCAAGTTTCTTCTTTTTTTTTTCTTGTAAATGAATAACCTGAAAACAATCAATGTGATCACTTTTAGTAGCTTAACACACTTCCAAACAATAATTTATCTGTTGCGATTAACAGCATTTAATGTTTTATCTACGTATTTAAAATAATTAGAAAAATCAAAGAATTAGTCACCAACCCCAACCACCGGCCTGATTTTGACAATTTTTATTTCACATGAAAATTCATGAATTCTGTATATGTCTTCAAGGGTCACTTCTCTTCATCGTCCCCTATTTTCGAGAGGAAATCTCGAAAATACAACCTCACTGCAATTCTCAATGGGAATAAACATCATCAGCGTCCAAGAGCTTCAAACTGTCTACCTATTTTGTTAATTTCTAATTCATTTGAAAGCTTATGGCATACACACGTTATCAGTGGATGCTTAGTCCGTCAGACTTCCATTATCAAGAGATTTTACAAGATAAAATCTTGATGTAGTCTCAACAACTGGACCGATTTCGCCACTTTATGTGCATAGTCTATCCAATTTGAATGTTTTGTATTTATAATGCAAATATAATTTAAAATAGTACTTACATTTGGTGGGATAACATTTAATTCATCAAAATTTACTTGACATTGCTAAAGGAATGTTCTTGATATGGTGGTTAGACAACTGGTCGCAAATGGCAACTTGTTAGATTTCAAATGAAAAGCGAATTCTAATTATCTTGCCTCCTAGGTCGTCAAATGTGATGCCATTGGAATTTTTTGGGGTGGATGAAGAAATCCAATATAATGATTATGCCGTAATTCTTGTTGTCAGTTTGTATGATTCAAAACTATGTAAGCATTTAATTTACTAACACCTCAAACGGTAAAAAACCACACGAAATTTATCATTTAAAAAAGTAAAGTAGAGGATAATATTGCGAATTTTTAAGAGATTTTTTATTGATGTTAATTGAAAAATTCAGTTGAATGATAGATATGAAAAACCATAAGGGATAACATTATGCTGAAAAATATTGAAGATAGTTGAGAACTTGACTTTTATTATATTTAATACAGTTTTGATTGAGTTTTCAGTTTAATTGACTTGGCGTTCTGTAACTGAAAGGGAATTTTCAGGAAAAGCAGGAAATCTATTTATGAATAAGGTTCGAAGGCAATAACGGTACATTGTTCAACAGGTGTGTGTGGGTGGAGGTGAATTCATTGTATATACCTGATAAATGTGTCACACTGATCTTTGTAAAAGTTTCAGTTTGACAAATTTATTATCACTTGATTGCTATATCAAGGTCTATCTTATCTTTCATTTTATCTGCATTTTCTTTACAATAGAATTCATGAACTGAAAACAAAAGAAAAGTGTTAATTCAATGTTTTTTTTCTAAAGTATTTATCTTGTTTTGTAAAATCTTTGTTGGTGAAATAATCTTTAGTTAATTTTTATAATATATTATACTTTTCAATAATTTTATATAGAGAAAAAATCTTTTATCAATCATGAATGCTTTCTCTCTAGAATTTCTACATAACATTATTTTACGTTTTGTGTATAGATTCGTAGTACAATGAAAAAAAAAGTGTGCATTTAGGACTTTTGACCAACTGGCCCTAAAATATGATATAGATCTATGATTTTAGTGCCAAGACATACCAAATTTTACCCATTTTTCTGGGGGCAATTTTGAGTTATTTCATTCACATGCATACGAATAGACAAATTGGCAAATAATCAATTCCCTTTACGGATTTGATCCAAAATTTTTACAGATGTATATTTCTAGCAATAAAATCACATTCCTTCGCTGGTTTATTCTTATAGTGTTTTTAAGTTATCGTGCTCATATATACGCGGACTAACATTTATAATTCCAATAATGGTTTATTTCGGACTTGGGGATATTTGATATCTTTATAGGAGAATTGGAGGTATATCAAAATTTGGAAGCAATATTTCAAATAGTTTTTTTATGGTTGCAATACTTCCCTATTTGCATAAAAGATAGCAACGGCAGGGGATAGGACCGAATTACTTTCACTTTGCCTAGTTTTCCAGATGATCTAAATGACTGTGGACTTAACTTCGGAAGACTGGAATTTAATTTAATATACTTTAAATTCAAAAACAAGAAAGGATCATGACTGAAACGGCAGGTGGATCTTTAGGACTCTTACTTGCTTGGTCCCTTCCGAAGGAGGAACGTCACATCATTGGAGTGGAAGTAACTACATCGCGCCATATGCGATATGACATTATATGATGAGAAAATCATATACATACATACATAGCTGATTGTGGGTTTAGTTGGCATGCAATTATTTCTGGTTTGTAAATGATCATTAAGAAAAGAGAAGTACTCACTAAAAAAGAAAGAAGAAAGAAATGGAGAATACGAAATACTTTTAACTGAAATTTCAGTATTCATTCATTTCAAAATTCATTTAATTTTTTCTCAGTAATTTCGAAATGCATGATTGCACTAAACACATTTTCACACCATTCATCATATCATAAACACACACACACACATAAAAAAAGAAGCTTTTTTTAATGTACTCATTTTACTTCCATACCTTTTTTTTTTCCTTTAATTTTAACAAAATTTTAAAACTATTTTTAACTATATTTTACAATATTTTCCATCGTATTAAGTATTGACTTAGGTGTATATGCATGGGCGGTGCAAAATTAGCGCTTTTATATAAATAAGAGCTGATTTTAAAAATAAAGTAAATACGTATGAATCATGTCTAAAGCATTAGCATGCTACGATGCTAAGGATTTGAGGTTCGAATCTGCTTTAACATAAAGCCTACCGCGAGGGACCAAATGTCAGTTTTCCAATGTATCGTTGCCTCCCGATACGCTTAGTGTTATAAATACCCCCTCCCCCTTTGAATTAAGCAGAAAGAAAAAATCACAACCCAGCTACTGGCTTTTGCTCTTTTAGAAAAATTCAACAGTTTATTCAGTCCTGATCGCTATAAAACGGAGGAAATTTCCCTTCGTAATTTAGCCCATTTTGCTGCATTGTGAAAATTGTAACAATGCATTTGCATTTAAAATTACATTAGTCAGTTACCTTGCCGTGAATTCAATGGATAGTATAAGAAGGTGGTAAAAATTCAATTGGTTTGAATTTAACAGAATCTTTTGGAAACAAATTTGATTAAAAGGAAAATTACCATAAAATACACGGGGCTATTATCACCAAAATCTGAAATATTGATGTAATTTTTATAACTTAAATAAAAAAAAAATTTATAAGAAATTCGAACCTGTAATCTAATGTGTCATAACATGATAATATTTTAGACTTGATACCCTTATTATTATTTTACATTTAAAATTTGCTCATAGATGTATAATAGAGATAAGATAAACATAAAAAAATTATTTATTTTAATATTGCTACAATGCTTATGAATATCAATGCAGTGATTCAAGCAGTGATGTATTATCGTAAAATACACTTAAAATATATTTAAAAATTTTTAAAAATGTACAAAAATAAAATTGGTATCATAAGAAAAGTTAATTTTAATTTTTGCATATACGAGGCATTCAAAAAGGATTAAAAAAAAAAAGATATAATCATCGAAAAATTCGGCCTCGAAATTTTAATGAATTTCTGTTTTAAATGTCTAGAAATTCCGTACTACAGCTCCACTAGCCCCAGGGAAAAGAGGAGCTACTAGGCTCAGCTACTAAGTGCGCACCTCCCCCCTGAGTTTTTTCCCTCCTTCACAACAGCTAAGTTGATAAGCAGCTTAAACTGACACAACCCCCGATAGATTATCGTGGGTTGTGGAACTGAGCCCGCTTTGGCCCGACCAAAGTAAGATGCCATTGTAAAAGAAATGGCGCTGATGCCATCCCAGTAAATGACGATACTAGTAGTAAATATAATATGTCTAACCATTTTTTCTCTTTCAGTTTTTTTTCTCTTTCATTTCTTTCTGTTACTCAATAATAAAAGCATTTTAGAATCATAAACTCGAAATTTAATTGAAAAAATAAAAAATTTTTAGTGATTATAATAAATAAGGTAAAATATAAAAAAAGTTGTTTCTAGCATAGGAGGTTGTGGGCTGAAAGGCCAGCAACATCATCCTAGAACATTCCATCCTCTTTATTCAAAAACGTTCTGAACTAGACAGATGAAATTAGGTAAATGAAATTTATACCATATTTGTAGATTTTTATCAAATTTTTAATGAAATCCATTCTTAAGAAGTCAGTCTGTCCGACTCTTCGCATACAAGTGTACTCGATAACTACAAAATATATACAGTTAGATGGATAAAATTTGGTATACAGGCTTCGCATCTAAAATGT
Source organism: Argiope aurantia (assembly GCA_026543865.1). Taxonomy (NCBI): domain Eukaryota; kingdom Metazoa; phylum Arthropoda; class Arachnida; order Araneae; family Araneidae; genus Argiope; species Argiope aurantia. Next base: position 994,482 of record JAPMOR010024998.1, on the reverse strand, counting down.
AAATCTCTATAAAATTTTGAGCCAAATCTGTTGAAAGGTTGACGAATTGATCTTTCTTTTTGTACTTTCTCATGAAATTTGATATGTGATATTTTTGCTACAACTGTAATTTTATACTAAATTTTTGTTTCAATTGTTTGGGAAAAAGCAATCCAAAATGTATATTCGATTTTCGGGCACTTATGTATTAACCGTATGCCACGAATAATAGCTAATCGTACGATAGATTCGGCAAAAATTTTAAATTCGCCTACAAAAATCTATATTTCGTACCTATTGTTAGCCAATGCTATGCAAGTCATTGGCGGCCTTATCCAAGGCCTACAATTTCATGCGGGAGGATGGCACCTTTAATGCGTGAAAGTTTCCAGGAGACTACTCCCACTGATTTGATTTATAAATGAAGTAAAAATGATTTTTATGCTGCGAAATTATTGAGGAAAAATATTAAAAATTTAATTAAATTTTAATTAAAAACCTAATTAGTATTTTTCTCAGTTAGCTCCAACTAAACAATAATTTACTAGATGCAAGGTAAGGGTTTTCTTTTGGTTCAGCGATTTTTTCTGTAAATCATTTTGAAAGTGTGAGTGACTGTATGTATGTTTTTTCTTCATGCATGTCGCAGTTAACAGATAATATTCAGCGTATAAACATTATCATAGTAAAAATTGATAAGAACTCTGATTGAAAAAACAGAGTGCGCATTTACATTAAACATACAATAAAAAAGGATTTCGAACTAATAAAGCTTATTTTAAATTTCAAAACAAACCGATGAAAAAAATTAGAAAAATAGTCAAATACTGAATTAAATGTATATTTTCTCTTTTATCATAAATACGAAATTTAGCACTGATTATCCGAGCATTTGAAATGATTATCTGTGTTCAATATATCTCTAACCATTTTATCTCACTTTCCTATGAAACCATTTCCTGTAAACAATTTCTAGTAATCTCATTTTATTTTCCTGTTCATATTAAGTAAATAGATATTTTGACCTTCAAGTTGGAATATTTTTGTTATTTGAAATTTCTCTTTAAATAGTTAATAGGATATTTACTATTTAAATAATAAAACCAGGGAAAATGTGCTTGTTGTAAAGTGACTATGCTAAATTTATTGAGACAAGTTGTAATATCCCTAGAGGCAAAATAAGGCGAAACAAACAGTCATTTATCGCCTGTTTGGCCGCTGCATATTGTATAACTTTCTAGAAAAGACAGAACATATGAAAAAAAAACCATATTCGTCTTATGCTACCAATAAACTTTATCCTTCTTCAAGCAAGTTCAAAGAATTCCATTAAAAATTTGATTTCATTTGAATAACTAATTATCATAATCATTTTTTATCTATTTTAGTTGTAGGATATGCGACCATATTTCAAAACTGTTTTCGTTCGACTTAGCAAAACAAATGATGGACAAAATAGTAACCGTTTGCATAGTAATCAACAGTAATATTATCTTGTTGGAATATAATGTTAAGAATTCAGTTAACCACGTGGTCTTCCTCGGCGGAACTAGCTGCCAATCATGTATCACGTGGTCTCCCCATTGTTGTTTAGTATATTTTTTTTTCCAGGAAGCGAACCTGACTTCTGTACTAAGAGGAGTTTGATCTCGGCTCTCTCTCTCTCTCTCGAGAAATTTTATGTGTAGTTCTCTAGGCCTACTACACTATGGCGTAATCATGTGCCTTTGTTACTGATGTTATCAATAAACCACATAAAAGACAGCATGTGTCTTCAAGTCATTTCACCCATGCAAGAGCCTTCACTGTTTGATAAATTATTGTGTAATCATGAAAAGCAACAGTAATTTTTATATAACACTTTCTTTTTCGACTCTCTATAGAAGAGTCTGTATCCCTTGAACGTATTACAGGGATGTCGAAGGAGGAAAGTTCTCAAAAAAAGAACTTTCTCTCCTCACCGATTTCCGAAAACCGAGTTTAAATTTTGGACGTCTACCTTTCAACCATTTAGATCTAACTCTTTAAACATATCCACAATTTGGGTCATAAAATGATATCGTACCAAATTTCTTAATCATTCCGTTTTTGAATTACGCGCTTACATATGTATATGTAAACGAAAAGATATATGGCCATCCTTTTGATGGATATAGTTCAAAATTTGGGATACATTTGCGTAACTGATAATAAAATTATATTTCACCCTCTAGTGCTTTATGTTTTTAATCTATCATATTCATGTGCCCATGGATAGATGGGCAGACTTTCCTTCAACGGATTTTGTCCAAAATTTGAAAAAAAATCTACGAATTTGGTATTAGGACCCCATACCTATTTCATTCCTATAGCTCAATGCGGTTTTGAATTATCGTATTAACCAGACATAAACCCAAAAATATGCTTTTCGTTCTCGAGGTGATCTGCATTGTGGAGATTCATCAAAAGCTCATTGTCAAGTTTTTTTTTTCATCGATTACAAAATTTTCTCTTTGAATATTTTATATATGAGAAAGTAAACAGGAAAAGAATAAAATCAAAAATAAATCCTATGAATGATATCTATTTAATTCCACAAGTTCGATTTTTGAACTTATTTAATTATTAGCAAAACTTTTTTTGCTCCGAAATATAGTGTGGTCGCAAAATCTTTCCCTGATTATATTTTAAAAAATGTTTTTAAAAAATTCTAACAATTTGCGATTTGATTGTTTACATGAGTGAACTTCAATGTGAGCCTCCCAGTTCGAAGAATGTCAAGGCAGTATCCCCATTCTTGCCAACATTTCGGCTGTAACACTAAACACAGCATTCATAACTCCTAACTTGAATGTATCAATATCTTCAATTGATGTTGCAAACAATTTGTTCCTTATGTGACCCATGTTTGACTCTGAACAGTTATGTCCAGTATGAATTCATGGAACAAACACATACGCACTTTTTTCTTCATTCACTTAATTTGTTAATAATGAAATGTAAAATCGTTATTTTTGCATTAGTTGTGCAATCTCATAGACTTAAACAAAGTTCAGGATATTGCTATTAAATAGTAAAAATTTTATAATTAGGAAAAATTATTTACTATTAGGAAAAAATGTTATAACCATATTGTACAATTAAGGTAAGGGAAGGAATATGTCGATAGAGGGTAATCAAAAATAAAATGACTAATCTAAAAGTTCGAGAAGGTGGAAAAAATTGCGAGCCATTACGCTGGATTAATGTTTCATTTTGAAAATGCTCAAGAATCTCTAGAGACAGATGCTGTAATTTTGAAATGTGATCGAATACTTCACTCGAAATCTGTCTTGTGTCTCTGATTCTTTGAACTTCCATATAAAAACTAATTGAAGGTGTTCTACATTAAATGAAAAGTTTCATGGAGTAAGTCCACATTTACAAATGATTTCCGATGGAATTAATTTTCAAATTCTTAACCATTTCATCACGGATTTAGACTTTATCAACAAGAATGCATGTGAATTTTTAAAATGTCTTGGAGCTGCAAATTAGTAAAAAATGAATTTCGAATAAGAAATTAAATCTAGACGATTAAGCAATAAATTTGTATTAATTTCATTATCATAAATGTTTTCGACAAAACACTTTTTATAAAGTATAAATAAATAATCTACAACATTTAGTTATAATTTTTATCGATTGACACAAATGATTTTTGATGGCAACTTTGAAACTGAATATATATATATGAATAAAAACATAAGGGTTTTTCCTGTTTTCTTTTTTTTTTCGTAAATATTTTTGAACGAAGCATAGGTTTTTACTAACAGTATGTTGCTTAGTTTTCTCTGGATTGAATGAGTAACATCTGCGGCTCAATAGCGAGTTTATATTCAAGACAGCTGTCATATGAGCCGTTTATTTTGAAAATGGGACTAGTCCAGTTTTGAAAAAAATAGGGGTAATGATAATTATAGATAAAACTTGTTATCATCTTTTTATACGTAAACAATTTATAGTAAAAAAAAAAAAAAAAAAAATCAGATTCTAGTATTTTGGAGATGGAAGTTTTAGCTCTTAACAGTATTGAATATACGTTTATTTTGAAAGTGGTGCAAGTCCATCTTAGATTGAAATTATTTTTTGACCGAATATATATATACCTCCCGTTCATCATGAATATTTTGAGATGTTAAATCGTGAATTAAATTCAATTTAATTATACTTACATATAAACTGAAAAAGTATAATTTCATTGAAATTCTTAATAAAACAGAATTAACTTCTATGTTATATTTTCTACTAGAATATTTTTTGTTTTGTTTCACTTTTTATCCAATGAATAAATATTTATAAAAATTTAAATAGTATTTCGTTTTTATAATTAAAAATGGCTGATGCAACTGAAATATTTCCCAATTAAACGAACGATTACAATAATTCATTAATTTTGAAGGTGAAGCAAGTCCATTTAGTTATAATGAAACTTACTTCTTTTTAGTCAGCACTGTAAACACTATTAGATTATAACCGTACATTATCTGGTTCCACAAAATACAAAAAATAAAACCTTTAAATATCTCGCAATAACAAAAAAATGGACTTGACCCATTTTCAAAATAAACGGCTGATATATTCTTTTGAAAATAAGAATGCCCAAAAGATTCGTATACATTTTGGAATTATCGAGGATTGTTGTTTGTTTGACAAGAGCTTTGCTTTTATCAGAAATTCATACATAAATCTTTCGAAAATAAATGAAAACGTTAATTTTTCAGACAAATTTTTAATTTAAGGGACTTAATTTGGAATTTTTATAAGTACACATTCGAAAAATGTTAATAATAGTCGATCTTTTAAAAACATAGTAAAATGAAATAATCTTTGTTTAATTGCTTAGCATGTTAGGGGGGGGGAACCTTTTTAAAACATGATTTAGCAGGATTTTTTCTCCAATAATTTATTTTTCAGCATTTAAGAGAACTTATCTAAACAAAATAACGCTTTTTCTATACTTTATGTGATAGTGTAGTTTCATTCATTGGAATCAAACTTCTAACTACAATTATTCCACAGGACTGGAAAAAAATATGATCTAGAAATACGAGATTATACTTTCGGCTGCAGAATATTATTATAAATTTTAAACCATCTGGAATTTGTATAAAAAATCTTTATCTGTACAAAATATGTAAAATATGCTTTGAATAGAAAGGATCGCAATTCTAAAATATACAGCATCAATGGGTATACAATGCAAAGCATAGAAAATCCTCTTATGGATCGAATTAAAGAAGAAAATATGATTTTCTTATAGATGTTATAACCATAAATTCAGGTATAGCATAGAAATTTCAATATTTTAAATAATTTTATTACCTGTTCTTATAAATACCAATAGTTATAAATTAAATAGTACCAATATTTTAAATAATTTTACTATCTTTTTTTTGTTTGCTTGTTTTTTTTCCGTTTGAAATTCAGGATTGACTATTCTTTTGAATGTCAGAGAATGCAGCTTTTTTTTTAAAAAAATTCAAAACAATTATTTTTAATAATAACAAAGATACCTATTAGCTAATATAACTGACATTATTCTGGTTAAAAACCCTTACATATCTAATATTTGCTTTGAAAAAAAATTATATAAAATATTACAATAATGATAAATATTACATACATGTAAAATCCTCTTATCTTCTTCATTTTTTTAAAATTGAAATAAAAATATCAATTGCAGCAAATGATTTTGATAAAGAATATCAGTTGCCCTAAACGATAAGGTTTTTAATAATTTTTAAAGAATGATTTAAAGTTTAACTAAACATTGCAAGTGCAAACTCGGGTGAAATAAATAAAATGATTTAAAATGCCAATAATATTTTTATTCAAAAAGAATAACAACATAAAAGATATAATGACATTTTTTTAAAATGGAAACAGCTTTAAACAAATAGAAACTATTACAAAACATTCACTAAAAAATTCCTTACTCGCTATAGTATTTGTAAGTAAAATTTGAATTGAACCGATTCAGTAGTTTTGGATTTCTATGGCATAATATTTAGATTTTTATTATTATTATTATTATTATAGAGCTTAATTGAAAAAAATTTAATGACTTAATTCCGACTAAACGACCTCAGTTGTAAATAAGTTGTTTTTAAGTAGGTTTTTTTTGTTTTTTTTTTTGGTAATATTTATTGAAATATTAATAGTACTGATTGCATTATATCAGTGATATATGAACATTTTTAAAGAGACTGAAAATCATTAGAAGACGGATTTAATTACTAATGCTTCAAAAATTCTGACTTCAGAAGCATATAATGTGGAAAACATGATGCAGTGTTTAATTAATAATGGCTTACTATTAATTTCATCATTTAATGACATTGTAGAATGCTATTCAAACTGTAATCATTACTGCAAAAAGCTATTTTTTTATGAGTGGGTAGAATAGATAAATAAAAAAAATGTGTGTGTGTTTCTGCTTGTGTTATATTATTTTTTATGGGATATATAATCAATATCTAAGGTGATAATTTTTTGTGTGTAGAATAAATTATAAAACAAAGTGGCAGCTGCTCCTTAGCAGTATCGAATGTTTATCAATTAAAGAGATAGTCAAAACTTCGAAGACAGGAATCACTCTGAAAGTAAACAGCACTGTGAACTCTTTTTAAGAAGCAAAAGGGAGAGAAGCAGGTGCAATTTTTAAAAGGAATACTATTTTTCAATGAAAAGTCCGTTTATATTTTTCAAAAGGAAGGGACATCTGCCTTCAGTACTTTCACTTTTTCTTCTTTTTTTGTGAGAAAAGATTTCATTATTATATTCGAAAGCAATATAAAATATATAAAAAGTATCAGTTTGTACCCATAGCTAATCAATTACAATATACTATATTTATTCTGAAGTGATGTACATTAAAATTGAATTTTTCTTTTGTGTGTATTGAAGTAAGATGTAGTTCACCAGAGGTTGTTAACATGATTAAATAATGCCATTAATATGGTGAATGAACAGGGTTGCCACAAGAGGGTAGTAAAGTTTTATTTTATGAATTCAAGGAGAATCAGCAGCAATGGATTTCCGGAAACTTTCTTGTATATTGTGCAATGATGTTATTATCCCCTCTTCCTTTGCAAAATATTGGGGACCTCGGATAAGGTTACGAATACCTTAACGAATGAGCCATAACCATGAATATGGTTACTAAATACAGTTCTTTGGCATGGATCTAACATTTTCACTGAATCTATTCTTGCGAATATGTGTTTTGAATGCCCTTTTACCGACCGAATGAAATGAAAGTCTGACATGGAATTACAGTTGTAACACAAGATAACAACATATCATATAACACACAAGATAACATTACATATTTGAATCATCCCTCACATGAGTTATAACTTTCACATGCATGTGAAAGTACAAAGCTATTAATGGTCAAGAGATCTTTTGAGATCTCTTGATTAACGGTCCTTTGAAAGATTTGGTTCAAAATTTTTTAAGAATCTATATTTTAGATGCTAAAGTACAAATTTTATATACCTAGTTCTTTGGTACACAAGTAATTTTATATTCCTAGTTTTGGTACACTTGTAATCGGACATACAGACAGACTTCTGTGAAGGCATTACGTTCAAATTTTGACAGATATCTATAAATTTGGTCTTAATTCAATAGACCAAATTTCAGCCTTTTAGCTGAATTACCTTTGTCACTGACAAACAGATATGCATAATGCCAAAAATATGTTTTTCGTATTAAGGAAGATGGAGATATTTCCTTTACGATTCGAATACGAGAAAGTAAAAACTAGTCACTACCCCCACGAATTTTTTTTAACGCTTCAACACTACGTCTCGATTTATATGTCGCTATATCGTGGATTTATATGTTATTATTTATATATTATAATATTTAATTTCTGTATGTAGTTAAGAGAATCTGATATGCTTTTTCAGTGGTGTAGCAAGAATAAGTGGTGCATAGCGCAAATATATGGTATTTGCGCTAGGAGTTTTCATTTGTGACTTAACTGGCTAAATGGCGTTGGGGCATGCAATGATTTTTCCGCCCCTTAATTAAATTTGATTTCAAAAAAGAAAAAGCATAAACACATAATAGTTTGTCCCCATGGTGAACCTAAGAGTGGCGCCTCGTCATTTATATGTTCCCCTCAATGTCACCCCTCGTAGCTAAGCTTCTGGTGTTAGGCATTCTTCTCGCTGACCAACAAGCTCCAACATTTGAAAATTCACTTTTGCATAACTTGATGCATCGTTGTGTTATCGTATACATAGTTGCATGAATTAACAGATTTCCTATTGTTAAAATGAGTCCAAAATTCAAAAGAGGTCATAATTTTAGTTGAAAGACAGCGTACTAAATGTCATTTGTCTAGCTGGCTCTGTTTTCATGTTACCATATTCACAGATATAATTTTTTTTAAGCTCATGATTGGCTAAGATATGGAGATTCTTTAAGATTTAGTGGTCGAATTTTTTTTACAATTCTTTCATATTTTATCTTTCGTATTTTAGAAAGTAAAAGTTAAGAGAGTGCTTTCGAAAGCAGACAACTCAAATTATCTCGTAAAGTTTTCGAATAAAATCTTCAAACAATTCCTTTAAAATAAATATTAATTTAAAGAGGATTAATGAATTATGGTACTTAAAAAACTATTATATAAATTTTCATGGATCTTTTTAAGTGCATGATAAGAACTGGAGTTGATATACTTCATTTGGAAAGAATTATCAGAAAGAAAATAATTGAACCGTGGAAAACTACAGATGTTGTCATTGATAAAAAAAAAAAAAAAAACTTTGGAAACTACTATTTATTAACAGGATGTTTATCGTGCAAGCCCGGCTAGCTCAGTCGGTAGAGCACGAGACTCTTAATCTCGGGGTCGTGGGTTCGAGCCCCACGTTGGGCGATTTACTTTTGCTCTTGATTACCATGTGTATTACAAAGGGCGCCACTTAACATGACTACGCTTAATGTTACCATTCGCCTTCATGATATCAAAATCTTCTGATCGTAAACTGCCGTATTTAAATGTACACAAAAATTTTCGTTTAGTGTGATTATACGCCATTTAATCTTATCAGATTTAAAATAGAGAATTAACTGATCGTTCGTTTTCAACCAGCGGTAAGGACTGACTTATAGGGAATTTTTGTAAAGAAACATGTTTGAATCATTTTCCACAATGGTGTAGGATTCAGATTCTTTAGTCTGGATTAGAGCGACTTGGATCGGCTTACATGACAGCTACACTGCCACATTTCGCTTCAAATTTGTTGAACAGCCATAAATCAATGTTGCCAGCGATTAAATTATGAAAACAATTGGGATGAAAAAGAAAGGGAACTGATTTGAGTGGTAAAGACGAAATTGAAATTCTTAAGAAGTATGAAAGTTTTTCAAAAATGAATCATCACAAAAGTTGCGCAGTTGAAAATTTCACTGTCTCTTCTTTATAAAATTTTGAAAAATTGTGAACTTTGACTAAGAATAAGTAATGAACATTGTTGATTCCAACATGGAAGAATGTGTTGAGCAAAATACACACACACACACAAAAAAAAAAAAAAAAAAACCCTCTGAATGAGTCAAGCATGTAGTAATTTAAAACCGAGCATGTAATATAGGTTTTCAAAAATAATACATGAATGTTATATAATAAAACTATTAAAGAATAATTATTGATAAACAACAAATAAAAAAATAATTGCTATTTTTTAAATAAATTATAAATAGCCTTAAGATAAAGGTTTTTCTTCCAATTCCTCTTGATATGATTAACATGTCTACACTCGCACAGGGTCTTTTTAATACCACCATTTCATTTTTGTTTAGACAGTCTAGGAATTTATAAAAATTTTACACCTGTTACTTCCTATGCCTTCATGGAAAAATTAGAAGAAGATTAGAACAACAGATTCTTTTAATGTTATGGCTATGACAGTGAGAATCACATATTCAAAGATCTTTTAAGTCTTTCTATTGATAGACAAAATGATAATAGCTCAGATTCGTGATATAGTCTTGAAATTTTGGAAAGTAATCATGATACAGAATCAGAACAAAACGCAGTTTCTGAATTCTCTAGAAAATCTGATCGAGCCCTTTCCTGCTCGTGAAAAAAAGTAGCAAATCTTTACATAAAATGCATTCTTTTATTATATGAATAAATTGTCTTCAATTTATGATAACAATTAATTTTATTCTGAATGAGAAATGGTAAAAATATTTTTTGAGTATGTATATAAAAATAAAACACGAAAATTATGAATTTTCAAAGTTGTATGTGTAAGCTTCTTCTTCTTCTTCTTCTTCTTTTTTTTTTTTTTTTCAAAAAATCTCAAAAATGTGAACTACATGTAAAATATAGATTTTTTTTCCTACTCTTTCACTATTTGTATCCAGGAAGAAAATGCGTGCATTAAAAATAATAAGTTTTATCGGAATAGAACAGGGAAAAAGTAAATGAATATAGAAAAGGTATGAAAAAAGCGGTTAAGTTCATTTTCGGTTTTTCTTATTAAAAATCGCATTTGTATCTAGAATAAGAACATAATTGTATGGAAAAGCATATATATACTTGGACCATATTTTATTTCTATACAAATAGCCAATAAGATAAGGAGTAAGTATCTGACAACTTTGAGTTAAATGACCCCGCTCGTGTGCTAATGTTCAAAAATGGATGCAGTGCTGATGGATTAAAATATAGTTGTTCAATTAATATAGCAATTCGATTATTGTTATTAATCGATTAATGTTATCAAAATTCTAAGTCCCGAAAATATCGCATTAAATACGTAAAGTAGAGTGTCATTCAGTGTATATGTTCATTTAAAAATCCTTTTCATTATTATAGATTTTGTCCAAATTTGATGAAATGTGGCTCAAGATCATTTCAAAACGAAAGAGAAATCGTGGTCAACATTAATTAAAACAAGTAAATAAAAATTAAGAAAACTTTTGGAAAATAAGTAGTAAAATAAATCCAAAAGTTAATTAAAATTTCTTCATTTATATTAGAGACATTATTTATATTTTGATGTTTTCCGTGATATCTTCCCAAAAAGTTTTCTAATAAAAAAATAAGTGTGTCACTTTTGAAATTTAAAAAATTCTCTTTTTAACTAACTCAGTTTTGTTGAGGTATAAGCTTGTCTCCAATTTTAAAAAATTTAAAAAACAAAACACTTTTAATGATTTGCAACAATACCATTGTAATGAAAATCAAACTGATTTCATAGTTTTATAGAGGCATATCTGCAATCTTTTATTCTCCAGTCTAATTAAGTCGCGCGAGATTAAATATTATTTTCCATACTGATTAATACTGGATGAGATAATATATTAAGATTTTGTATTTTGATTTATTATTTGTGCAATTTTTAATTTATTTTGCATTTATTTATTTAATATTCCTTCGTTATTTTACTTATTATTTTCGTTATTTTACATAATATTTTGGTGACGTTTTTGTTATTTGTAAAAATTTTAAAAACGATGACAAAATGTTTAAAAAGATAACAAAATTAATAAAAAAAAAATTTGATATATTCACTTCATTAATTCCGAAGTACATTTTTCACTTATTCTCAATTTAATGCTATACACTTTTTGAAATTCCCCCAAGTCGCATCGCATTGTATAATATTAATTTAATTTTCCTTTTATATATATAGTATTGCAAAATATTTTCTCGCTTCAGATACAAATTGATATCGCTTTTAGTGTGATAATTGACATTTGCTTTCTGATTATAGATTTTTAGCCTTATTATATTTCGTGTTATTATTCTTTTAAACATTTCAATGAAAATAAATAAAAGGCAACTTTTATTAGTCATATAATTCATTAATTGAAAAAATTTGCCTATTAGCTCTTTTTGAAAGATATATTGGTTAGGCTTAAAAACACAAAAAGCGCCCCCCTCCAATTGTTTTTCAGACAAAATTTAACATCAGATTCAGCATAGTTCAAATCAAATTATTTGCTCGGTTATCTACATTTTATTTCGAAAGTAAGCAAGCAAACAAAAACAACAAAAAAAAAAAAAGACATTGATAGATATATAAATTTCAATTTCCATTAAATTTCTATTTTTCGAATCGTACCAAATAACAAAGGTGTACTATTAACTAGTTATGCATTCCGCTTTAATGCATTAACAGTTATAAAACCAATATTGTGGGCTCTGTACTGATTGTCACCAAAGAGAGCTAGTTTTAAATAAAACGGAAGAAATCATTCGTTTTTTTTCCACGAATGGTTAATGCAAGAATTTTTTACTTCCTCGTATATGAAGCATACAGAGCGAAAGTACAATCGTCGAAAAATTCGATATTTCCTCGATTTAATAAACTTCTAAATCAGAGTCCCTTCACATGGCCAATTTTGAATGACATGCGTCTGTCTATTTGTGAATACGATATAGAAAGAAGCAGAAGTGTTCGCTACGGGGGGTGCAGAGCGGCGAAAAACCCGTGAAGGTCATAGCACATTCCACAGGTGGGTACGCTCCTTTCCACGTGGTGACCGAGATAATGCATTTCCGGTCTTAGGAGGCTTGGGGAGAGAACACAATTTAAGTTACATGCCGCTCAAATCCACATCTGTTTCAAAACCGGCAAATTGCAGGGGGAGGCTGAAATAGGACACGGGTAAGTTGCACACCCCTTAAATCCCTTCAACCCTTAACTGAAGAGGTGAAATTTTGCGGTGGGGAGGTGCGGTCTGCGAGACCGCATTTCATTTACACTTAAATTAAATTTTCTAATGAATATAATAGTATGAAAAACTGCCAGTATATTTTGCAGATATTTTTCATGAAATATAGATATGTTTTAGAAATTTTTCAAAATATATTATCATTGAAAAAAGTAAATACGTTAGAACATACATTTTCTTCTCATGTTACAATAAATAATATTCTTGAAAAAACATATTACTTTTTACTTTTTAAATTATATTTATTTTTACAATATATGAAGGTATATAGAAGAAAATATAATGTAAAGTTCAACAATGATATGAAAAAAAAAAATGACAATGGGTAAAATTGGCCCTTTTTTTTATCGGCTTGTGTGATATTCATAGCATGGTTTTCAACGGCATTTTAAACATACAGGTTAAAAACTAGTATAAAAATCAACCTATAAATTCTGTATGTATATCTCTTGGTATATTAATATATTTTATAAATTTTTCAAAATACATTATCACTAGAAAAATTAATTATGTTTGAACATACAAATCAGAATCAGTTGAAAGTGAGCTTTCATCGCAAAACTCATCTGTACAGTTATCCTTATCACTAAAATCACTTTCACCTTCATTTTAAAGTGTCTGGAGCACTTCATAATAGGATCAGTAAATCGGATGATATTGCGGTACCCAAGTTTTAGCGCCATCTGCTAAGCCTTGTTTATCACTGGGACACTAACAGGGAGGTGCGGTCTTGGACACCGCGTTTAAAGAAATAATTGAATTATTTAAAAAAGCATCTGCTGAAATCGGTTGAAAAAGTGCACGTGTATTGGAGGTCACAAAACAGGAAGCTACAGGGTCAATCCATTCAGATGAGCTAAAAATAGAATAGGGGTGACTGAAAATCCATCGTTAGCGGTCTCACAGACCGCACGTCCCCAGTTAAGGTATAAAATACCCATCTATATATATGCGGTAATAAATAGTGTAACGAACGACACCAAGAAAAAATACAGATGCAAAATTCAAAAAACGTATAGAAAATAGAGAAAGACTGTATAAGAGAATATCACTAATCAGAAAATTATATTTTTTAAAAAATGTTTCGCATATTTTTCTGAAATCCTCAATGCAAAGAAAAGATTGAAATTTTATCGAAAATAGAAAATTGCATGCAAGACATATTGCATTATGTAATTCATTCTTTAAAAATTGTGATTTTTTTTTTTATTTCTCCATATTTATATATTTCTTCGTCGATATTTGGTATAGCTTAAATAAATTTATAAAAGAAGTAAGGAACATTTTTGAAAAGATTTTTTTGTGTGTATTTATGAAAATATTTATATTTATTTTTATATATTTATCAGTATATAATTATATTATGATTTATTTTTTTATATTTGAATCAAATTTAAATAGTTTGCAATTTTGATAATAAGAATCTACATTTATGTCATTTGAAAAAAAATATTTAATATTGTAATTTTACAGTACAATAAAAAACAAAAGTAAAGGTATATAAAAGTAAAAGTAAAAGTAAGGCCGTGCAATTTAACTACTTTTACAAACTATTCTGGAACAATGCTATTTTCTGGTAGTCAGTAAGTCAACTTTTTTTTATGTTTTAAGAATCTAAAGATTTGTAATAAAGAAAAGGTGAGGGACTCAGTGTTGTCCGTTCGTCTTTCAGTATACTTGCATAAAACGAGGTGTTATGCACTTCATAATATAGTGAAGACAACCATATAAGCAGGCCTTTTCTCTCATCCAAATAGGAAACAAAATTTTAAGCGAAACCAGAATTGCGGTGACAATAAAACATCAGATATTTCATCTATATAGGTATTATATTTTTCAATTATAGTTTTCACATATCCATGAGCAAACAGATTGAAAAATAGCCTTCAAAATATCATACAGACCAACAGGGCCCGACTTAGCTTAATTGGGATTCGGGGCAAAAAATTTCTTTGGGGGCCCCCTCTACTTTATCACTTTAGTAATGAATAACTGAATTTTATGGTGGTATTTAAATTTTTCACCTCATTTTAGATATATAACAAGAAAATTGATTAGAACCTAAAATAGCTATGAAGTCCCCCTCCCCCTTCCAATGATCAGACGAAATATCGTTCTGTCCGTTTTATTGATTTTCTGACAATTCTATGTCCATCATTAAAAGGATATAGCATATATGCATAAAACGGTTAACAATAGGACAAGAAAATAATTTTCTTTTAATATTTAAAAAAAAAAAAACATGCTAATATCATAGTCTTCAGTAAAGTACGAAAAAAAAAATATTTTTTTTAAACAACTAAAACATTTCTGCATCTTACTTCATAGATACATCGGAATAAAGTATTCTTTACTGTTCCAGAACATTGTATAAAAAATGAGACTAAAAAGTGTCATTTGTATAAATACATATTTGTACTTATATTATATTGCGCATTTAATACGTATTTGATTAATGAAGAAGCTAACATAAAACTGACTGATTTTACACTGTATTGATATTTTGTTTAAAAAAAGTTCATTAATGAAAGAAACGCAAAATAAACTTTCTATTCGATTTGGGGGCCCCTCTGATATGGGGGCCTGGAGCAACTGCCCCGTATGCCCCTGCCTTAGTCAGGCTCAGCAAACCAATAATTATGATGATAAAACCTATACGCTAAATTTAATCTTTCCAGTTCTTTGAAGTTTTTGAGTTATCATACTTACATAGAAACGGACGAATAGATAGGCTTCTCGTAAACAGATTTCATTTAAAATTTGATCGATATCTATAGTTTTGGTGCTGTGATTGCAAACCAGATTTCAACTATTGTGCATGAGAGACTTAATAAGACCGACTTAATTCCAAGAATGTGTTTTTTTTTACTGGATGAGAAAGATCTAAAACGTTGAGATTCGTCTCTAGATCTAATTAATTGTGAATTTCACTATTTTTACTTTCTCGTATACGCAGTAAGAGAAAATATAGTAACAGTAAAAAAAAAAAAAAAAATTCTAACTCGAGATTTTGTCGTATCTCCACTCTCCAGACTTCCCCGAGTTCGAAAAACTCATTTTTTAGAAAATGTCTGTCTATTTGGAAAAAATAACTAAAAAAAAAAAAAAAACTTTGAGCTAGAAAGATGAAATTTGGTATATGGTCTTTACGAAAAATGTGTAAATTTCTATCAAATTTTGAGCACAATTTTTTTCAGCGAAAGACTGTCTGTCCGGTTGTCCGAATATAAGTTAACACGATAACTACAAAACGAATTGAGGTAGATAAAAATTCGGATTCGCACAGATTTAACATCTATATTATATTGTAGACACCTCTCAAAGTTTAAGACAAAACCAACAACGTGTTAACTGTCTATCAGTCTGTGCTTTCAGAAACTTATAAACGTGTTAACTCAAAAACACAATGATTTTATATCACATTTATTATGGGATTTTGTGACTGTAAGTGCAATTTTGTGTCAAATTTTTGTTTCAATCGGTGTGGAAAAACGCGTCTAAAACACAAATCCGATTTTTGGATACTATTAACCGCATACCAGAGATTAGAAGAAAAGAAAAAAAAAAGAAAAAAAAAGAAAAGAAAAAAAAAGAAAGAAAAGAAAAAAAAAAAAAAACTCGCCAAGGATGATATCATAAATTTAGTAAAAAATGCCAAATTCGAGCCGAAGGTAATATTTCGTATCTATTGTGCACCAATGCCATGCAAGGAATTCTCTTGGGAAGGAATTCTCTCTCTCTATCGTATATTCTCTTCATTAGAGGATATACGATAATATTTTAGGAAGATCACTCCCTCTTGTTTTTTTCTATATTTGATAAGCTACCAAGTGAAAAATTGTATCTATCAAAGTAAAAAATGATATGTTTTATCTATCTTAAATTCTTTAACTCAATTTTGAACCTTCTGAAAATGAGTCTAAGGCATTTGTCCTGTTTAATTTAAATCTAATAATAGCACTGAGCTGAGTATTTTAAGTGCGGGAGCCAATTTGAAGCAATTAGTTCAATCGGCTAAGGACCAATCCTGAATCAAAATCTGTATCAAATTTTCTATTTCCAACTATAACAAAGAAAACCGAATATGAATTTTGGAAGTTTTTCTTTCGACTAATTGGATGCCAATTTTACTCCTTATCTAAAATTTTAGCTACAAGACTATGTACCAAATTTCACTAGAATTCGGAAACAATTTTAAGTCACTGCATTTTTGAGTTATCGCATTCGTATGCATGCGAATATACCGATGGATCGTTGATCACGTCAATAATGGATTAGTCCAAAATTTAATGCACTTCTAATCATAAAACTATGTTCCAAATTATATCTATATAGCTTTTTACGCTTTGGAATTACCGAATTCACATTCTATATATTCTATATGTTAAGTCTAATTAGGGTATCACTTAAGCACTTTGCTAATAACAGCCTTTCTTCACAGATAATTTTGCTTTTTCTAGAATATTCTCATTTTATAAATGTGTAGTTTTGAAATAAGGTGCATATCTTTCTCCACAGAAAAAAATCAGATATAAAAGCTCATCTCGTGCAGATGAATATTTCCAGAGGAAGATAGCAAACATTTCACGTGTTTTAAATCGTTTGTTAAAAAAATAAATAAATAAAGATTAATTTAGAATTTAAAAAATGAGACTTTTTGTTTTCAAAATGAAGAGATAAATTGTGGCAAGAACATTGTACGTTTATAAAATAATTAGAAATATTTGTTTAGTTTAGTTTAGTTAAATTAATGTCCAGTTTTATAAAGCAACACTGGGACTATTTTGAAGACGCACCTCGTAATTTTGACTCACGGTCAGATGACGAGGATAACACCTGAGCTGGCACCCCCTCACCAAACTTCCACAATACCCCAGCTGGAGGAAATTTGGCTCCGATGGATTTAGCGTACACCAGACCCGCTAACATGACGGCTCTTCAGTTGAATCGGGTCTTTAACCTGAAACCCTCTTGTTCCGAAGCCAGCCCACCGTGGGCTGAATATTTGTTTAGAAAAATAGGAGTAACATTCAACCAATTGGTTCAAGAAACTTGGATAGTTATTCCAAAAAAAAAAAAAAAGCCCCCGAAAAAAAACAGCAAAAAAAAAAAAAAAAAAAAAAAGGGCAGAATATTGCCCTGAAGTAGAAAAAAAAAAAATGCTAGGACAATTTTAGAAAAACATCTTACATAGACCTGAGAGCATTGCCATATGATGGTTGAGGACAGGAATAAAGTAAGGTATTGAAATTATTGAATTCTTATGTTTTTGACTTTGTTTATATGAATAAACAATTTTTTTCATAATCTTCAAGTGTGCTTCTCAGAACGAGCCTATGTTTCTAATACTGGTAAATGAAATCACCTTTGTCAGACAAGACTTCAGGCAAAAAAACTCTCCCTAATTGGATTGTTAAGAGGTAAAGCTCCCAAAAGTTACGGTATATTCTATAATCAATTCCAAGGGATTTCGATGTCTTCAGGTAGTTCAATGAGCCTCGAGACAAGTACAATACAAAAAAGTATTGCGAAATCGCCTATCCTAGCTTCGAGAATAATTCAATAAAAAAAGAAATGTTACAAAGAAATGTCACAAAGCAAGAAATGTTACAACCTTCTTCTTAGTTGACAACAATAACTAAGTTTAGTCCTGATCAGTGAATTGTTTGGATATGAATTCGATTGAAAAATTCAGATTCCAAGCATCACAATCCTCAGTAAAAAGAATGCGCAAAACAACATATAGAAAGCATGTCCATGCGCATTAAAGTTCTGATAGCGACTGAAGAAATTTGTCCAAATATTAATCAATCACAGTATTAATCCTGCATTGAGCTGCCTTACATTTTTTTTATTCTTTCTTTAGTTAAGTTGTATTTACTAAGCTGAATGTATCTTATATATTATAAGATGCATTTAACTTAGTAAATACAACTTAATTAAGAGGAATTATGCGGAATTGGTAAGTTTTTTACAATTATTATTATTTATATATTAATTTATAAACTTTTCCGATTGCGTACATTAGTTTATCAACCATTGTAGATTAGTGTTAAAGGAAAGAATGGGTAAAGAAAGAATTGACGTAGTAAAAATTGGCAAGCCTAGCGAAAACAATTTTCTGCGACTGTTTCAGTTTTTCGAATTCTAAAGATTTTGAATGTACACTGTTTGGGTAAGATAAATCAATATCGGGAAATAAACAAGAAAATGTGCTAATAAATAAGAATGTCACGGTTTCAGTATGCACGCGCTCCTTCCGGAGGATGAGTTCTGGAAAAGTGAAGTAATTTTAGTTAGCTGCTTCTTTTTTTTTTCATTATGATACCGTCCTTTCCAGATGTTTCTGAAAACGTATTTCTCAAACTTTTAACGAGAGAAATGAAGAATAAAAAAACAGTGCTTCTATATTCATTCTATTCTTGTATTCATCTTTTTCTCACTTTATTTATTGTGTTCTTTCTGCTTTGTTTGTACATATATATATATATCTACTTTGTTGTGCAATTTTCTTAAATTTTTTTTATTCATTTTGCCTCTAGATTTGAATTTGCCATTTTGTTTCGTATCTTATATTTGTAAGAGAAATGTCGATGTCTTGAAACTGGCATACATCGCGAAGACAATTTTTTGCACTTAAAAGTTTCTAAACAAACTCACTTTTTCTATTTAAAGAATAAATTCTCTATAATTCTTTGGATAAAATGCGAATATTTCGTTTTCTTCAATGCTTAATTTTTTAGGAAATCACTTAAAGAGTATGATAAAATTGTCTAGTGCTTTTTTATAATCTCGAAATTTTTCTTTTAAAAGTGCGATTTATTTCTTAGTTCTATTGACATTAATCGAAGTATAAACTATTCAAAATCAATTATATTTGAAGGTTAAATGTAATCTGAAATAAAGTACTTTCATTATAACCTTTGTATCTATTATAATGTTCATTACATTTGTATCTATTATAATGTAAAAGAAATATGCAATTTACTTCCGTTTTGCTTTGCAAGGCCGATACCTATTTAATACGTTTGCTAGCAAATAACTCATTATTACTTAACCCTTTGGGTAGATTTGACATATCAGAACGTTCTGTATTTGTTTAAATTTGTTTATATTTTTTTATAATTCTAATTAGCTTAAATTATCTCAATATCATGTAGTATATATTCTGAATAATAAATGAATTCTTACGTAAATGCTACTGCCTTCACATGTTCAAAAAATTAAATGCGCTTCAAATACAAAAGTAATTTCAAATAAATGTGTAGTCAAAGGGTTAATTCGCACCTCTTGTATGATTAAATGAACTTTATTCTAAAGCTGAGATAGGAAATGAGTCATCTGATTAGATAGCTTATCCGATTTATAAGTGCAAACGGTGGCAGCGAACATGTTAATCGCATCGATCACTATGCCATTGTTGAAATAACTCATTATTATCATAAACAAATCTCCGAAATATGTTTTATTAACTTTTTAAGAACTGACAGCTTCCATTTTAACTCCTTCATGAGCATTGGCGTTCTTGATTCAAGCACTGAACCAAAGAATTTTTGATATTAAATTTGTAAGCCATAATAGCAATTAAAAATATAAAATCCGCATGGAAAGGCTGAATAATCTCGAACGCTTTTTCTTTTCTTAAATTGATCATAACGATAAACCAGGGACTGTCTCCTCAAAACTTTCTCGCATACTCTCTCATAAAGTTGTCACCCTTGAGAATGCTTTACGACATGGCAGTGGCGTACAATAGTTGAGATATAACTTTTGGCGTGGATTTAGCATTTTGACAATCTTTCGTCTCATCCTTGAAGCGTTTTTTTTTTTTTTTTTTTTTTTTTTTGTAGATTCCCTGGTGTGTGGTTAATAGTATCCCAAAACCGAATTTGTATTTTAGATAAGTTTTTCTCCACCGATTGAAACCAAAATTTGTCACAAAACTACACTTGTAGTCACAAAACCCGTCCAAAATTTGATATAGATATCGACCCACAGTCAATCCTTTGTTGGTTTTGTCACAAATTTTAACAGGTGTCTACGCTATAGATGTTAAATTTGTGTACCGAATCTTGTATATCTAGCTCTCCATTTTGTAGTTATTGTGTTATATTTGAACAGCCGGACTTCTCTGAACGGATATTGCTCAACATTTGATAAAAAAATCTGCAAATTTGGTGTAAAGACCTATACCGAAATTCTGCTCAAAGCGTTTGACTTGTCTTTGTCACAGATAAACGGATATTTTCTCGAGGCCAGGAATTTCTAAAATGTGGAGATTCGATAAAATCTCGAGTTTTCGAATTTTTTGACTATTAAAGGGGGTTTACACGAGGCCAACTATTGCGCGCAATAGGTCACGCCTACTTTAGGAAAATCAACGGGACAACGGCAAATAGTTGTCCCGACGGGACAACCATTTGTCCTTGTCCCATCGACGTTATCTCAACTGTTCACACGGGGACAATACCAGGGACAATAGCTGAGAGACGACAATTGCGCGCAACTATTTGCCTCATGTGAACCCACCTTTATCATTATCTATATTACGTACACGAAAAAGCAAAAAGTGAAGGGATTAGCAATTTTAATAACTTCCTCTAACTACTTGGAAATATGAGAAAGACGAATCTATTTTTTAATCTGAAAGATCACAGCATGATGAAAAGTGTTACTGCGAAATATGCTTACTTATTATTATAGATCTATAATTAGAAGAAATAAAATTGATATCACGAAAAATTACGATTTTGAATCTTAAATTGGTATAAGTGACTGATATGCAAGAGTATTTAGAAATAATTTTGAAAAGCTTTAACTTTTCGATTAATTTTAAATAAAAAGATAATTAACATTTTGAGAAACCCTTAATTAGTGAGTGCCTAATACTCAAAGCAACTACGTGCCAAATTTTATAGCACCATGATTTAGCGGTCTGCCCAATAGAACGTTTTGAGGAATTTTGTATCATTAATGCCACGTGACGCAATTTCGAGATAATCAGGCATCCTATAACCATTAAAATGTTAACCAGCGAAAGTGGTCTGCCTAGAAATTCCTCGCGTACTTTCTAATGAAACTGATGCCACTCCTTCTGCATAAACTTGTAGATTATATTGGGTTGTTCGGAAAGTAATTTCGTTTTTTCCCAACAGAGGATTTAATTGTATTTTTTTGCACCCAACTTCACATTTAAGCCGTATCATTTTTATATGCTTTGAGAGCTGATATAGCAAGACTTGTGTGTGAAAAATTCCAATTCATTCTACGCAGTTTTTGGTTGGTGCCCTTTTAAATAGGGAGAGCGATAAGCAGCATTTTCGACATATCTTACTGTTTTACTACAGAAAGGGTAAAAGTGCTATTCAAGCCAGAAAGAAATTGACCGATGTGTATGGAGAAGGTCCGTTGACAGTAAATTCAGATTTGAAACGTTTGCAAAATATGATTGGTAGACCCCCAGAGCCACTAGCTAATTACTTAACTGAACAAGTGACATGGACATTTATTCCACCAAGATCACCTAACTTCGGTGGCTTATGGGAGGCGGGTGTTAAATCTTTCAAACATCATTTAAAGAGAGTTGTTGGTAATGCGCGTTTAACAATGGAACAGTTTTTGACTATTGTTATTCAAATTGAAGGTATTCTAAACAGTCGCCCACTGACACCTTTGTCATCAGATCCAAACAATTTTGAGATTTTGACTCAAGGCCATTTTTTAATCGGCCGTCCCATAAATAGTATTCCTGATCCAGATTATTCAGAGAGAAAAGATAACCTTTTATCTCAATGGCAAAGATTGAGCAAAATGGTCCAAATAATTTGGAAAAAAATGGAAATTAGATTACTTAAATAATTTGCAAGCCAGACACAAATGGCAGTTTGAGAAACAAAACATTTCAAAGGATTCTATGGTTCTTTTAAAACATAATCTTCCCCCTTGCCAGTGGACAATGGGAAGAATACAAGCTTTAACTAATGGATCAGACGGCAAAGTCAGAGTAGTACTTATAAAAACTCCACAAGGAGTCACGAAAAGAGCAATTTCAAAGATTTGTTTATTACCATGTGAATAAAATCAGTATATATCTAGTGTAATTATTGTATTTAAAATGATATAATGTATATTTAAGTTGTTCATTGTATATTTTGAAATATCGCACATATTTTCTTTTCGGAAATGTTTTGTATACAATGTTCAAATTTATTTTAAAAGTGCAACATTTTTTTGTATTTTGTACTAGATAATTGTTGAAATTTTGCATTGTTTAATTAAATGTGTTAAATTTTTATTTCTGTAACGTTGAGATTTTGAAATATTTCAAGGGGGGCGGAATGTTGGCGCCAATAAGTCAGCAGAACGCTCCGCCTACTAATTTTGTATCGCCAACAAGTGGTGAAATTATATAACCTTTTGAGTGTATATGTGAATTGCAGAGAGAGTGTGTTGGGAGTGTTGAGAATAAAACAATGGAGATACAGTCCAAGAGTTTGTTTCATTTATATGTGATTGAGTATTATAAAAACTGAGCTATCGTGGGCCAAAACATCTGTCTTCAAACCTGCCTTCTGCTTCAAACAAAAGAATGCTTACTTATATATATGCACATCGAGCTTTGCCCTGTTATCTTGTGAACATAACTAGAATAATTCTTTTTTCATTTTTAATTGGCTTGGAATATGTTAGAAATGTAGAAAATCTCGGACTAGTTAGTAAAAGGACTCGAATTTTCATTTCGCTATGGCTTTTTTAATATTGAAGATAGATAAATAAATGCAATTAGTCAAATTAGCGCCTAATTAAAGCGAACAGCTTTTGTATTTAAAGTGTTTTGATAACTACAATATTTTATAAGTCTAGAGCTGAAAAGTGATTTTCACGCCTTAATTTTGATTGTTTCTAACATCAATTAAAGTTTGATAACTTGGAAGCAAAGGAATCTCTTTCCCTTCCAGCTTACCGAGAGGAATATTTTAAGTATCCAATTTTGGTAAAGTCGTGCTTTTAATCGTATATTTGTTCTGCTTATTATGAATTCCATGACACAGTGCTTTTAAAAGCATAACTACGCGAATTTTTTTTCCACTTGCATGTTGTCTGTCTTCATGCTTCACTTTCTTATTCCTCAAGCTCTGTGCGTGCTAAACTCAGGTCTCGCCCTCGTCATCTGACCGTTCCCAAAACCCCTAATGTTGCTTTAAAAACGGGACATTAATATAACTGTTAAGTTCAAATATTATTGCAGAAAAAAGCCAATCTAGCATAATTTTAATTATTTAAAATTTAAAAAAATGACTTATAAGTGCACATTATGGCCCTCAAAGTTTATATGCACGGAATAAGTAGCTCTATCCAATTTTCTGACATTCACAATGCCCTTCCCTCAGATATGAACGTCAAGTCCTGAAAATAATAGTATGTTTTACGATTAAGTCGTCTCCCTTGATATTATGTTTAAAAATTTATTCTTACTTATATAACTAACAACAAAAACTATTCAGTGTCGCTGCAATTAGTGTGTGTATAAATGCAAATATTAAAACAATAAAAAGTATATTGCTGCAAGATTTGTTTTTTCAAAATATTTCTGAATATAATCAAAATCCGGGAAATTGCACGGAAATAAAAGTTGCATCACTGATTCCTTAATTTGTACAAACTATACCGAGAGAAAATATTAATAGTCAAAAACTTAAACTCGAAATTTCGACACATCTGCATGTTTTCGACATCCAAGTTTAAAGAACACATTTGTGGAAATGTGTCTGTCGGTAAACACGATATCTCAAATGCTTTGAGCCAGACGAATGAAATTTGATATATGGTCTTTATAATAAATCTGTGCCGGCTTTCTGGCATAGGGGTAGCGCATCTTCCCCATGATCTGGGCGTCACGGGTTCGAATCCCGGTTCAGGTATGGTTGTTCTTCATCTGTGTTCTATCTGAGGTGTGTGAATGCGCCCTCCTTTAAAAAGAGGCTGTGCAAGCGAATGTGTGTGTGCTATCTTCATATGAGCTAGAAGTCAGACTTCTGCCCTCGGATGCTCAGGGGTCTTTACCCTCAGAAGCTACTGCACCCCCCCCCCCCTTTCCGTGGTAACGCGGACACATCATAATAAATTTATAAATTTCTGTTACAGTTTGAACGAAATCCATTCACAGGAAGTCTGTCTGGCCAAGTGAGCACAATAACTAGAAAATAAAGAGTTAGAGGAATAAAATCTGATTCTCAGATTTTATCTGAAGTGTATATAATTTGTAATCAAATCCGCCCAAATTGATCATCTGTCGGTCTAATAATTCAAAATTTAAGTAAATAAAATTTGGTTTTCAGTTTTAGCATTTAAAATGTGAATCCTTATTTATTGTTAAACCACATTTGCCAAAGGGTTGACATCTCTGTACTTTCACATGCATATAAATTCAATAACTTAAATGAAATTTGATATGCGATCTTGAGACTATAATTGTAGCTGTCTCATTTCAGTTTTAATCAGTTCGGACAAAATGCTTCCAAAATATACATTCCGATTTTTCTAATACTTGTGTAATAACCGCATTTCATCAATTAATCACATTTTTCCTCCGAAAAAATAGTGACAAAGATCGTTTGCTATTAAGCAATTTTCTAACTGTTCTGCAATGGCACAAGGTTAAGTTAACAATACTCAAATATCGGTTTTTTTTATTACGAAACAAAATTCTGATGTGTAAATCTTCGAAAATATCTGAGTACTTATGACCTTGCCCATAGTTCAAAATTTTATGGTGGGGTGGGGAAAGAGAAGACCTTTATGAAAGAATATCCGAGATAGTTTTAAAGAGAACACTCCCACTGTTCGTTTTTAAAACTTAAAATTGTTTTAAAATTATTTGTGACAATATATTCTTAAATTATTAAAGAAATTTTTTAAAATTTCTATTGATTTACTATCGGAATAAGTATTAAATGTATGAATTATCCAGTCCCATGACTTTCTGCTGGAACTCGCCGAGAAAGAAAAACGTCATTAAATTTGCAGTTAGTTGAACTTTGCAAAGCGACCGTTTTTCGTTTATGAATCGATCGATGAAATCTCTTCTCGGAATTCAGTTACCTCTTGAAGATCTGTATCCCTGCACGAGCGTGACCTCCGGCACGAGCCGATGTTTAGCTATAAATAGATTCTCCTCGCACCGGAGTAAACTGCGGTACTCTCCTTTTCTTTCTGGGAAAATGCGCAAATGTTACTATGGCAACGGTAGGCAAATGTAGGGCATGCGTATAACTGTCACCATACGATCGGACATTTACCAGTTTGAGAAATACTCTGGAACAATTTAAATCAATTTATTTGAATGTTTCCATGTCGGAAAAAGATGGAGAATCGCCATTAAATGAATTCTTGAAGTTTTTTTTTTCTTTACAATTAGACGATCCAATGTTCAGTTATTTTAATAATTTAAATTTCTGAAATAATTATGAAACAATTCATTTATCCTATCAATGTGTCTGCTAAATTTGGAGTGAATTTTTTGAGAAATGATAAATTCTTAAATTTCCAAATTTCTGCGTAAGATAAATTGGTTAAATGCCTTATAAAATAAAATAAAATAAATATAATAATTAAAGTCAAAGTAAATATAGCTTAAGCAAAAGAAATATAGCTTTTTCAAAATTTTGTAGATAACAAGTGTTTGTACTAGTTCCTTAACTAAGAAATAAACTGCATTTCAATTTGTTCTGTATTTATCAATCAAACCTAATTAACTTTTTTTTATTTGCAGTATGTAGAATTAAAAAACAACCGAATTTTTTTAATGAGCAAATTACTTATTCAGTATTTAAGAAACTTCAGAATATATTGAGAAATTATTATACTAAATATGAATAGAAAAAATATGCATTAAATCACAATTTATAAATTTTCGTAAAAAAAAAAAAAAACTTTACAAAAATTTAAAATTTGGAAAAAATAGCATTTAAAACTTGGTTATCTTCATATTTGCATAATTTAACTTTTCAAAGAATGAATAAAGATACAAAACTAAGACGATTTTATAAAGAAAGGGGTTCAAAATTATCGAATTTTTTTAATCGAATATTTTTTATATGCACCAAGAACTTTAAAAACAGTCGTCTGTCTTAAATATATTTTTTGATATGCGTAAAATTTCTGTTATGTAATCAATTTCTATAAACAGAATTTAAAACCGAGAATTTAAAAATGCAAATTTTACTCAAAAAAACTTCTTACTATTCTTCCTCCTTCCTTTTGAAAATATCGGACACAAGAGCACGCACGCACGGAAAAACTCGTCAAAAACTTGGACGAAATTTTTGATAAATTTCAATGCCTTCCAGGATATTATGCAATCAATATTGCACATTTGTATCAAATTTTGGAAGTAAAATTATCAAATCGAGATTTGTGGTGTAAACTTTCATTCAATGTGTGCATACACTCGAAATTCAAGGAGGAAAAAGTAAAAACTATATACTAAAGTTAATTTCGTTATATTTAAAATCTCAAGTCAGTATGACTTGATCACATCCCACATTGAGTTGACCATCTATTTGATTGAAAATTCGTATGCATGTAAATATAACTTCAAAACTTAACTAGCTTCCAAGGGACAACGTTAAATATGGGATGAGTAGATCCCGGAATAGTTGATTTTCGCCATACTAGTGGTTACAAAAATTGTATGACGTGTTACCCACCTATCGATTACGGGATATGCCTCCTATGGGAAGAGTTGTATCGTAACCGGTGATGTCTTAGATTTCAACCTTAGTTCCCACTAATGCTGTCACCGCGATCTAGGCATTCAGATTTTTTTCTTGTAACTACGGGCGGGATGGAGTAATCACCTGTAATTAAACACTGAACATCTTAGAACCCAAATATTGGATAATTAAGATTTAACTAAATTAAATGTAGTTTGTGGTCTTGTCTCTGAAATCTTGGATCAGTTTTGGATTCAGTTGTACAAGAGGAAGATGTTCAAATTCATACTCGCAAATATATCGATCCATCGTATTCCCAAAAGTTGATGTTGATTATTCTACGAAGTATAAAACGCGCCGTATTGCTTGAGGAACCGAGAAAGGTAATAAGGAGTTTTTTCCAATTAAAAGATTTCCTATTAACTCGCTTGTTAATAAAAAAAAATATTTTATTTTTTGCTGAGATACGAAGTTTATAAAGAAAAACTATTGTAATTAAGAAATTAGACCAAGAGATTTTGACGGATCTCCAAGTTTTAGAGCTACTTGAATCCGAAAAAGACATTTTTGGAATTAAATCTATGAACACGAACTCAAACATTAAGCTAGAAGGATGAAATTTGGTGTGTAATCATTTTTGTAGATTTTTATTGAATTTTGAATGAAATCTATTGACAGGAAATCTGTCTGGCTGTCCAAGTATACTATAACTACAAAACTTGGAGCTAGATAGTTAAAATTTGGTACACATTCGGCACCTGAGGTGTAGAATATAAAATTTTATATACATTCCACCAAAGGGTTGATCACCTACATATCTGTAGATTTTCAGGCAAATAAACGAGGAAACTTCGACGCAACGACTGAAATAAATGAAGTTTTATGTGATCTTGTTATAATTGTAGCAGTTGAGAATAAAAAAGCACTCAAAATTCATACACGGGTTTCTTCACTATGCTATGAAGCATAAGTTGGTTTTCTGGGGGAATTTTGAAAACAAGAATATGTGCATTATTGTATTTTCACCTTTAAACGCGATAAAGAAAAATTGAGAGAATTACACATTTATTAAAAAATATGCAAAAAGGCTCGATGATTTTCTATAAAGTGGTCGAAAAGCATAAAGTATTAAGGGGTTTTTTTTTTGTTCATTAGTTAAATACTTACAGCCATTTTTTTTTTTCAATTTATCAAAACAAGCAATTAACTGACGTGTTTTTAGTTCATCAATTCCATTGTATTCCTGAACTGATAAAACTGATAAAATTGAGTGATAGGCTTGCATATAAAAATCAATACGCTTATCAAGCTAAAACTTTATTAAAAAGTTAGTTTTGACAAATATATCATGTATATACAATAAATTTTTTATCTTTATTCCTTTCAGACTTTATCCAAAAAATTTTTTCCCCTATTCGGAACGTTTCATTTAATTTACAAATAGCCAATTGAATTGTATTTTTATATGGGGGAAAAATACATAGCAACATTTTTATTGGTTCATGTATAGATACTTTTATATAAAATAGATCTCTAGGTTTGCATATAGATATGTTAAAGAATAAGAGGAGAGGGGTAGGGAGTTAATGTTGGCAGTGGTGTAACAGGTGGGGGGAAAGAGATAAAAATGCTCGGCTTCAGTCTTAAGGCATCCAAGGCGATAAAACATAGTACGTTTATTTCACTATTAAAGAGAAATATCACGAAGGGGTTAAAAAGTAATCTTGGGCCCCAATTTCTACAGCAAATTGTTACCAGGCTTCACTTCAATCTTAAGGACATCGCTACATCACTGAACGTTTGTTTTTCGTGTTTAATTCTCCCACATAAACTCGTAATCTGAGAGGAAATGCGAGGGAAAACGAATAATAAAAGCCTATATAAAAGAATCTGTGTATTAGATCATGAAAATTGAAATATTTTTTAATTCTCTATTTAATTTTTAAAATTGAATGGGGAATTTTGTAATTACAGTTAAGTACATATTACAGAGAAAGGAAATAACTGATAAAAATTTTAGTCAGATATCTGCATTTTTTAAAATTTTAAGTGAGAAATCTTCGGGGAAAAAAAAAACAAATGAATATTTGAAAAATGCCTGCAAAAATCTACTTTTCCGTCAATCGTAGTTCGAGGACAAAAATATAAATTCCTTAATTTACATATGCTATTCTAAGATTTCAAATGATATCACAATGATTTCCAACTAAAAGTGGTAAAATTTAATGTGAAATTAACATTTTTTTTTTTTAATTTTAAGCTTGAATTTATTTTTTGACTTTCATGCTTGAGTACACGGTTATTTCGTACTTTTCGAAAATCAGTGGCCACAAAGAATATTTTTCTTTTTTAAATGAAATTTTCGCACTTCTCCTTTGAAAATCTACCATTATGACACCATTTGGAATAATAGAATATATATATTTAGATTTTTCGGGGATATATCTGTGAATTCTGAAAGTTAGAAAAATTCACGCATTTTTCTGAATTTTTTTTTTTTTTTTTTGCAACAAAATTAAATTTTTCACAAAATAATGGGAATATCAAACTGAAATTTTTACTTGTTACTTCGCTCGTTGTAAATCTATCTAAATGTAATTAGAAAACTTCCGTTCAAATTTTTAAAAAAGCTTTGCAAATTTTTTTAAATCTTGACTTAATTAAGCTACCGCAATTTTGAGCTCATTTCCTAGATCTTTTTAATACCTATAACTTATTGTTTCCTTTCAAATTAATGTTTTAATTTAAACACGAAAAACTAGTCTCCCCTCCTACTGCATAAAAACTTGGGCTATTTTGGATAGCTAACTCAATTTAGATTAATAGTTGCTTTGCATTTTTTTTCTACATTTCGAAAATTTTCAAATCAGTTTATCTGAAATTAAATTTGCATTGAATGAAAATCAACCAGAAAGAATTGCGAATAGTGCGAACGCGTATCCTCGTTTGATGCTGATTGATTTTGCAAAACGGAAATACCACAATTTTCTTTTCATATTTTTTAATTCGTATAAATCTACTGTTGAATAACATTACGCGTAATGTGAACTTATGCCACTCTAAGTTGGAGTCTCGATACACTTACAGGTGCATAGACTGAATTCCGATCTTAATCAGAAATAGAGTTTTTTGAAGAAACGATTTTCGAATTCAATATTATCAAAAAACCGGTTTATGCCGGTTTTCAAATTTTTGTCCAAAGAAATAAAATAGGGAAAAATATTTCATTTAATTTATATAAAATAAAAACGAAATCAATACCAAAGTCAAAATATATTAAAAAAATTACATATACATATTACTTACAAAAAATAATAAACTCAAACAAATTTCAAATAATATTTATATTTTCACTAATTTTAATTTCTCCTAAGAAAATAGAATTTAAAAAAAAAACGTAAAACATTCTGAACGGTAACTAAGTCCTGTTCATATTTTGGGCATAATATTGCCTGAAATTGAAAATAATCGTTCACTTGCTACTGAGCTTGATTTTATAGTTTTCATGACATCAAATAACAAATCTAAGTTTTGTTTTTATTCGTTGTCTCAAATAATGAAAATTGAGCTTTCCGTGTCTTTGGATTTGTAAGTTTTTCTTCAGGGTCTTCAAGAAACTTACGAGTTGATTTTTGCATAGCTTCTTTTAAAAAAGCATTACTCTGAGTAGTTTCTTCGATTTGCTCTTCATCAGACATAACATAAGAATTCGGAAATATTCTAGACAATCTTTCCAGATAATTTCGGTTTTTGAAGTTCAGCACTAGCTACACCAGATTTCTTCGCTGAGCTAGAAATGTTTTATGGATTTTGCAAATACAGAAAGAGTTGCTAATTTTACTTGTCTTCTTTCTTGAATTCATTCTTCTAAAGCATATAATAATTTCAAACTTATTTCAATATTTAAATTTTTTTAGTTCATTTAACAAAAATTGAAATATACCTTCATTTGTTAATAAATTGGCATCTCGGCGCCCTAAGATTTCAGCTGCTAGACGAATCGGTCCCAACCGATAAAATTCAAAATATTTGTTTTGAAGAAGAGGAATATCCAGGTGTCAGTCAGACAATTATCGACTTTTGCCTTCCAGGATCGTAATGAAATATTGAAAAAGTAATTTGATTTAAATCAGATTTTTTCTATTTTGAAAATGATGCTGGTCCTATCAATTATCAATCACAAACTCCAAAACTTTTCTCAATTGAAAATAAATTTATAGCTTAGCATTAGTTAAGAACGATTCATTAGTCTTGTTATCTGACAGAGCTAAATTTGTTTTAAAATTTGTTAAAAAAAATTAAACAAAGATCTAATTTTAAACTTATTCTAGTAATTTGCATAATAAGTTGCATTTCCTAAGTTTATGAAGTAATTTTTTATTAAACAATATTTTTAATTCGAATGTGAACTACAAAAAAAAATATTTTCATATTTTTAAACACTTTTAGTCAATTTATGCATGTTATTGTTAAACGGCATTTTTTTTTTTTTTCAACTTTGCACTACGCTTTGTGCCCGTTCAAGAAAGCATTGAACTTCACGCTAATTTTACTTTCGTATTACTCAAAATTTCTCAGCACCAATAAAAGCAATTCCAAAATTTCCCAAAACTACCTTCTCTGTGAACAACCAATCGGTAATGCTGTTTAATTTCGTTATTTCCTAGTGCCGTAATTAGATAGTTGGATTCCGATAATAAGTGGTCTGCTTTTTTTTTTCCATTCTTCACCAGTTTTGTCTCCTCCCTTAGGGTGGACCCCCTTGCTTGGATCGAGAGACACAATGCCTTAATTCCGTCGTTGTCTCCAAATTTAAAATTTATTACAGGAAGCGAATAATTTTTATTCTATAATTAAACAAATTTTTTCCCTAATTGCACAAGATTGTGCACGACATAATACCATATAACATCGCGAAGTTATCTTAAATATTGGCCATTGAGTCAGTTAATACACTTTTTATTCCTATTTTTCATATCTTTTGCTTTCTAATAACTAGAACCTGCAGGAGCAAGTTTAGGCTTAGCCGAAACTTTTTCACTTATCGCATAATATTTGTGTCGTCTCCTCTACATAAAACTGGGAACTTTCAACAATCTTGAACGCCATAAGTATTCATATTTCTAATTTCAATATCTCGCAAATGAGCGTTTGTTCGTAGTATAGTGAAATAAAACTGGGTATGCATTTTAGACGTCTATTTTAATTAGACTGAATTCGAAATTTATTACAGGACTGCACTTGTAGTAACAAAATCGCATGCCAAAATTCGTTGAAGTCTTATGGTTTTTGAGGTATCATACTTACATGGATACGAATGTACAGACGGACAGACGATCGACATTTTTTTGATTTCATTCAAAATTGTTAAATATCAATTTTAGACATTAAATACAAATGTGTTTCAAATTCTATAATTTAACTCTTTACATTTTGTAGTTATTGTGTTAGCTTGTATTTGAATAGCCAGACAGACTTCCAATGAATAAATTTCTCTCAAAATTTGAATTTTTACAAATTTGGTAGCATTAGATAATACATTCATTTGCTTAGCTCAAAGCGTTTTTAAATTAAAGTTCGTAGACAGATAGCCAAATATAATTCCAAAAATGTATTTTTTAGATTAGTATTAAATGTGAGATATTCATCAAGATCTTGGTCTAATTTTTTGACTATTACAATACTTTCTTTGCATGGGCTGCATATGAGATGGTAAAAATTAAATTAGTTGGTTACTATTTGCAACCAGCAAATGTGTAACTTTATATACGATAGTCATATAACTGACTATCGTACCCGCCCGAAGGCACACGGATAAAGAATACTCAATTACCAGACCACCGCAGCAGCAACATTGGCGGGAACTGTGAGTCCTAAGGGCCAACACCGGCCAAGGTACAACCCTTCCCAAAGGAAGTACGCCCCGTCATTTATGGGAGGTGCCAGATCCCCCTCCAGATCTCCCTCCTGTACCCGCCAAGGTGGCGAGATCCAACCACCATACCGGAAGCATCTCATCCTCATTTCGAGGTGTGCCGCCAGGGGGGCCAAACTTTATATACGATAGAAAGTTCTTATTAAAAGTTTTAATAAGATGAACTTGGTATCAATTTTTAAAAATACGCCCATAAGAGTTTTACAATTTTTAAAGTGCAATAGAAATTCTAATTTTTTATTGATGTTTTGCAATTTTAACATCAATTGCAAAACATCAATAAAAATTTTTGCAAATTTCAAGACTCATTTTTTAAATCAATTTTTCTAAAATTAATGAAATGTTTCCGAAATCTCAGCGATTTTAATAGGACAGAGAAAAATATTTTGTTATACAAATTTTAAAATAGCATAATCTAACTCATTACAATGTGAGAAAATTAGAAGCATATCCGAATGCATAACGCAAAAGTAGCATTCAATCTATTAAACAGTCATTCTTTTCCTAGTAATATGCTTAAATTTGAGAATTTGAAATTAAGGAAAATGAAGTCAAAACTTATCAAACTAAGTTACATAAATTTAGCCTATTAATTTGATTGAAAAAATGTTTTGAAATAAACTAATATCGATGTCATCAAGAAATTTAATGCTTCGTCAGCTAACTTTCTTTTTAGCATGAAGCATTGTTACATTACTTTCAACAAACACATAAAAACGATAATTTTTACTTAATATTTTAATAATTCAACTTTCTATATATTTAAAATAAGAAAAAGAACCCGACCTTTGCTTCAATTTCGATAAATTTCAAGCGAAAGTTCATGATATTTAATAATATCGTAAATTGTCGCCTGCTCCAAATGATCTCCAATTTTGAGAAATAATAACTACTTCTCTCTGCATGGGGTAAAATCACGAAAGTAACTCTGATTTCGGAAATTTTTGCTCGTAATTCTGAGATTGGCCTCTAGTGCTAGCTTACATGTTTATCTGCCTTTTGAGAGGTATTGTAAAATAAAACTTAGACAACAAATGGGCCTATTTTGCCAGTTTTTGTCGGCATTTGAATTCGCTCTTTTGCATAGACAACTAATCAGAATAATTTATTATGCTAGTATACTTTAACTTCATTGTTGTGATAAAATGCAGTTCATCCGAATTGACATGATTAAATTAGTCTTAATATGGTCTGGATATGGTTAATATATTACTCTGGGTAATGGTCATTTTTTATTTTCCTGTCGTCATGACCAAGTGATCATTGGCAAGTCCTATTGCCAGCATTTTTATGTTCCGGTTGATGAGTAGCCGAGAAATGACTTTTCATATTATGAGATTCTTGTATAATCTTAGTGTATTATTCAAAAATGTATCTCATGCAGCTAATGACGATATTTATGCCGAATTCATTCGACTCTTGAATTCCGCAGTCAAGTCAGGGAATCTACTCTGCATGCTTTATCATAGTGTCCTAGAGTGTTACACCTTATCAACATTGAGGATTTTTCGAGATGGTATTGTTACTCTTAATGTGAGATTTCGACTAAGCTGATTAGGCAGCTTCCTGAGACCATTTGTCTGAAAGGAGATGCAAGTAAGGCGATTAAAAAGTTATTGACACTTCACCAATTAAATCAATTTATAAAACATATAAACTCTATGAAATATATCAATATTTAGTGCAGAACAGTTTTTCTGTCATTACATTGACTGTTTATACAACATTTTTAAACATTTGCTTAGATGCCAATGTATACAAATATCTTGCTGTCATAATAAATAAAATATGCATTTTTACTAAGTCATTAAAACAAACGTTGAATCTAAAATTAACCATTAGCTTATTCGATGAAAAGTATTATGCAGTGTAAAACTTTTAAATTGATTAATCAAGATGGGAGTTTCATAATGTACACTCTAGGGTCGCAAGATGTCTAAATCCGCCTTTTCGATTGCTCGACTACATTAGAACACTTTCTTTTCCCTGTATGATTACATAGACAATTCATCAAGATAAGACATTTATGGGCTATATCTTTTATACTAACGTAATACTTGCTTTATACTAACATTAGCCTGAGAAACTAGATGAAGCATGTAAATAAACTTTCCACAAAAGAAATGTTTATTGAAGAAGTTCTATCGACCAATTGTGCAATTACAGTACAAAGTGCAATAAAAATTTGATTCAAAAAGAACTTGAAACATTTGGTATTTCACAAAGATTTGCAAATTGCGAAAATGGTTCAGTTGAACCCAAACAGAACAGGCTGTGCTATCGATATTATACAGCATTTTGGAATACTTTGAATATTATAGAAAGTCTATGTATAAGAAAGGAGAGCTCTCTTAAAAAATACCGAAGGTGCATATGCTAATAATCCTTTGAGTAGCTCTAGAGAACCATTCTACAAACAAATAGAAAAAATTTGTAGTGACGGTGGATGAAACTTAAAAATAAAATGACAACTTATAATACAATTAAAAGCAGTTCATAACTTTTTAAAGTATAAAATGATCAGACTTTCGCAGGAAATGGACAGAAAAAGAAAATTGAATCAAAACTTATTCTTTCTCAATTGCCTTTGTGAATTTTGTACCCCAACTTCTCAACCTTCCCCCCAACCCATTAAAAAATAATTGCGCGGAATTTAATTTAATCTTTTTCGCCTGCAATTGTCTTGCTGTGAAACTCTTCGGCGTCCTGACTTTTGTGAACTGAAACTTTTTATTTACGTCACGATTCTATTATTTTGCGATTGGTTGGATTTTGGTGATGTAATATTACCTAATTTTTGATTGCATACCTATATATACCGGGAATGTTTGTTTAGAATTTTTTAATCTTATTGCGTTTAATAATCTTAGAGTATTGTGTGCACCTTTTCCGAAATGGATGGTTGTGAAGTAAGTTTAAAAAACTTTTCAAATAATTATAATAAAATAAAAATAATTATATACTTTAAAATTAACATTAGTGAAAGGTATATTTAATTTTATTCTAGTTTTTTCTGTTGACTTTTTACATCTTCAGTAGCAAATGAAAATTTTTAGTATCAAACCACTATTGGAAATGCTTCTATTAAACAATTAAAATGCATTTAATTTTCCCTGTTATGTGCCTGTTTTTTAGTTAATGAATAAATCATGATTTAATCAATCTTAAAAATTAAATGTTAAATGAAATGTTTGAATAAATTTTGAAATTCCTTTAAATTTTGTAGTTCTTTATTTTTAGTTGCAGTTTGTTCCATTCCTTTTGTTAGTTGATCGATAAAGGTTATTTTCAATTAGTGAAATGTTTTTCTTTGTAATATTTAAAAAAAAATACAGCATATAGAAATTTTGATGTTGAAATTAAATATATATCGCATTTTAATGAAGAAAAATTAGCAAAGCTTATTTTTGTTGTAAACTGATTTGCTAATTTAATTTTGTGTATGCTATTGTACAATTAAACAAATGCTAGATTAAAATTATGCTAATTATTTTTTCTATATTCATTTGAAGCAAATTTACGTATTTCTCCCAGACATTCTAATATTATTGCAGTTTTCCTTTTTCCCACACATATTTGAAATATTTTCTTATTGTTCTCTTATGAGCTAACTGCTGTTTTAATATGAATGAATTCGACTGGGTTTATAACTTGAAATGATACACTATTGTATAAAGCAATTTAAAACTGAAAATGTGCATTATTGTGAAAATATTTATTCATTTTGAAAGCTAATTTTAAAAACTATTGTGATTACTTAGGTAAAAATCTATGTATTTTTATTTATATTAACTTATTTAAAATTTTGTCATGAAAACCTCAGTTATTTTGATATAAAATTTTTTTATCCTATTTTAGAATTCAAAAAAAAAAAAAACTGATACCAATTTTAAAAATTGATTTTATTATATATACTACAAAAAAAATTGATACAATATTTTTTATTTAGTACACTTATACTTTTTCATTTATTATCAAGTTTTTTTAGTATTGGTATTAGATTAGGTAACATAAGCAAGGATGTTTTTTTATTATTAAGTATGAACTTAACATTTTTCATTACATCCTGAAATTTTTTCCTTATTCTCCTTTTTAAATGTTTAAAGTAGTATTTGGTATAATATTCTTTTTAACCTTTGATATTTATAATATGAATTTTTTTATTGCTATTCTCGTTTATTAAACTAGATTTTTGTTTTTTAACAGGTGCCAGGGAAATCAAAGAAAAAAAAGGTAAGCTTAGCTATTTTTTAGTTATGAAATAGCTTAATGTATTAATTTTGTTTTTTATAATAAGTATACTAAATTATAATTAAGATTAATCTTAATTTACATTTAAAATTCAGTTTAAATTTGAAAATTAATAAAATGCCAGATTAGATAATATATTTTTAGTGTTTTATGAATATATTTTTTCTTAATACAGAAAATATCTAAAATAAAATTAATCTCAAACATTTATATACAAGATATAAAAATGGATTTATTAGATATTTTTAAAGTCTTCCAAAAACTTAACTTTTTAAAGTTGAATGCTTTAAATTAAAAACTTATATTTGTGATGGCTATGTAAATGAAAGTAATTGGGAAGAGATGGGTTTTGATTTTTAAAAATCCTTTGTAGCTTTTCTTGTAGATAGAACATTAAAATTCAAAAATTTTAACATTCAAGCAGAAATTTTCTTACTTTTTTCAATATTTAAAAAACTTTTTCAATACTGTAAAAATTAAACTTGATTTTAAAAGTAAATTTTAATATCTTTGAAAAAAATAACAGTATAAATTTTTAGTATTTTTTAATTTCTTTAAATTTTATCATTTATATAGTTTAAAAATTTCTATAATAAAAATTGTAGATATCATTCAATTAATGCCTTGATAGGTAAAATTTATTTAGAAAACATATTGACTTATTTAAAACTTTTTAATGATTAGAAATATAAATATATATTTTTTTAAATTGTGAGCTAAGTTTAATTACTTGAGTATTTAAAAATGTTTTTACATAGTTTTGGAAAAATGCAGTCTTACTTCATATCTAAGCAATAAATTACATTGCTGTAATAGTTCATTAATCTTAAATTTATATGTATATATCTGATTAGATTTAAGGGTATCAAATTCGTAAGCTAAAGAATGCATGTAGCAAATTTGGAATATCTTTGCAATTCAAAAAATTATTTTTTAAAGTTTTTATTTCTGAAATTTCTTATT
Organism: Argiope aurantia; assembly: GCA_026543865.1. Taxonomy (NCBI): domain Eukaryota; kingdom Metazoa; phylum Arthropoda; class Arachnida; order Araneae; family Araneidae; genus Argiope; species Argiope aurantia. The sequence goes on along the minus strand of JAPMOR010024998.1, from coordinate 955,911 downwards.
AAATATATCTATTAATAACAAATTACAACATTTCTTAAAATTACTATTGTCATATTAATCTCTCATTTTCCTCATTTAAAATACTTTTGGAACCTATTATAATAACCATTACATCATTAGTATTCATCTATTAATGCAGAAGTCTGAATTTTATATTTGAAGTTTGATAATTGGCCTATGAAATTATTTCTTTATTTGAAAATATTAATTATACAGACAAGTATATTCTATTCTTTTATAGTAGACATTTGTATGATGGTAACAAATTGTAAAGAAAAGGCAACTGCTATAGTTTTAAAATGTATTAATAATTTATATTTTAAAAGCATATTCAACTGATAATTTATAATGTAGTGACTTTCAATCACAAAAATAATTTTAAGTAAATTTGAAATTTTTTAAATTAATGATTTTTTGCAGGCATTGTGAATTTTATTTTAAATCATTTTATCTGAATCTTGTAAAAAAAAAAAAATTATCTTTAGTTGAGCATAGATAATATAGAATTCTTTTGTTTAATCTTGTTAATTGATTGATAAATCAAAATATTAAAAAAATATACAGATTTGATTTTAATAAAGCTGAAATCATTAGTTTATAAAATTAGATATTATATTGGATTTGATTAATATCCTAACTCTAACTATTATAGTATAAGATAGTTATAGGTTAGGTGAATAATAGAGATCAGCTTAAAAAGGAAACAGATTTTCAGATAATAGTATTAATGTACCTGCCTATCAACTCTATAATGACTAGTAGCGTTGCCCATGAAATTACATGCGTACTTTTTAAAATTGTAAAATATCATTTTGTCTTTACTTTATGGATAGTATAGTGAACCTGTATATTGTATGTCTTGATATTTAGAAATGAAGATTAACTAGTTCATATATTTTTTCACAAAATTTCATGTAAAAATATCGTATTAAAATACTTAAGATGTTGCAAATAAGTTTTTGTGGGTCCAGTGCTAATGCTAGCATTTCAAATTGAACAAAACATGATAGTCAAAAAATCGAGGATTTTCATTATCAATGAATTTTAAATTAAGGTTGATCATGTTTTTCGATAAGTATTCCTAATTTATCTAGAAATAATCTGTCATAAACTTTTAATTTTTAATTGTACATTTTTTTTTTGTTGATCCAAGATTGCTCATTTATTTTCAAAGATGTTCAATCAATATGCTTAAATAAAAAAAGTTAAGTTTATTGTAGGTATTTAATTATAATAAAAAATAATAGATAAAATAAGTTTGACTTCAAGATATTTTATAAACTGCAAGTATAATAATAGCCTTATCAAACAGTTTAATGAAGTATTTGATTTTATTAATGAAGTATTTGAATATATTTAAATGTTAAGACGTGTTTCATTTTTCAGCTTCCACAGTCAAAAGTATTGGAGACGATTGTATGCTGTCTAAAAAATAGAAATTATCCACATGTGCTGTATTGGTTTAATGAAATAAGACAAGAATTCATAATAAGATTTGTGCATAAAAATAATTCTGAGTGGAAGGCTCATGACTTGGAACTATTTATAGTAAGATTTTCTAATTTTATTTCCTACTGTTCTGCTCCTTGCCTTTAGAGTAAATTAATGTATATTTTCATCCTGAATACAAATATGCTATGTCTACTAATGTTGCATATCCAAATTTAGATTTTTTTTTCCAACTTCATGGTACTGCTATATATATATTTATATTTACAACTTCTATGCTTCTAGAAAATGTTTTTGTTTTAATAATTGTTGATTGACAGTTATTATAAAATGTTATTTAAAAAGAAAATAACTTGGTTTTCATTTCCAGTTGAGATATTTAATATATATCTCTTAAATTACTAATTTGCTTTTTTTTTGTGCCAAATTATTTGAATCTGACTTGCTTTAATCTATTTTAATTTATTGAGATTTAAATTCAAATATGTATTATTAAATTTTAAATTTAGTTAAACTTATTAAATGCATGGATGAACATATTGAACAAAACAAAAATAAGGGTTTTAAAAATGTGTTGAGTTAAATTTCTATCATAATTTAAAGTTAAATGCATTGTTCAAGTAACTATGCAGTATAGCATAGATTTGAATATGACAAAGCCAATGCTTTCAATGAATTTTTTGAAGGTGTATCTTATAATAAGCATGGACTAATAAGATCCATGATTAATTTTTATAGATGGTCAATTGTTAAGCTTTGTTTTTTATACCTGTCATTCAATTTGATAAAAAAAAAAATTATCAGTCTTTTAGCTTGACCTTTCTTATTGCCACTAATGGATTTTATACTTGTAAACAAAATTTCTCATATACTAAATCTTTCACTTATCATTTCTCGGCTATTATTCTAATCCCTTTATGAACAAGCTCGTAATTAGGAGGCAGTTGAACCTAAAAAGCAAAATAAGTACATTTTCTTAAAGTAATATTGATGGATGCTTTTAAATTAGATTCAAATATTTTACACAAGAAAATTTTAACATTAGATTTGTTTGATATAAATAAAGCACAATCAATATTAGTAGCAATCATGCTATTCATTAAAAACAAGGTATAAAATATCTAAATGTCTGAATTTTTCAATCTTTTTATATAAAAAAATATTAATCTTGATCATATTATTCAAGAATACTAATATAAACTGTTAAAATTTCTTTAGAAATTCAATAGATCCTTCAACTCCATATTAAAAATTCTCTGAATATTTTGACTATTCAGAAAGTTGATTTACCTTGCCCAAAGTAAATTTTAGTTTTATCTAAATTATATATAGTTAAAATAATTAACCTGATTTATTTTGGCATCTTTATTAACTTTCGTGAATATTACAAAACACAAGTGAAGAAAAAATTGATTTTAAATGTTTAACAGGCCACTTGGTATTTGATACTTTCTTAATTCTAAAAAATGAACATCTTTTTAAACTTAATTTTTTAATATATATTTTATTTTAAATATTGTAAGTTTCATTGATAGTAATTTGAACTATTTTTTATTCTAAATATTAAACAATTTTAAATTCATTTACATTATTTATGTTTTATTCAAAGCACTTAAAAATAGTTAAAATTAAGTCTTAATATCATTTAAAATTCCAATAATGAGTTAATTGGATTTTTTAAATTTCAGACAGAACACATTAAAATTTACTTATTTGTAGTGAAATCAAACCTTCAAATGATTAGCAAATGATTTTTTATCAAGACTAGCTTAGATATAAAAAAAATTTAGTTTGGATTTTGCATTCTCAGTTGATGGTTTAATAAAATATTTTTCTTTAGAATTAAATTTTTTTTTTACAGGAATTGGATAAATTATCAAAAAAATATGAGGAATACAAGCAAGATAAAGATTATGATACAAAGTGCAAAGGACGGTGTAGAGCCAATTTATTAAAATTGGTTAATAAAGGATATCTAACCTTTATTGAAGACATTCAAAAAGGATCTACAACTCTGAAGAAATACAAGATCAATGTTAAGGGTATGAGATTTTGTCGATCTAATTGGTATTTTAGGTGATGAAACTTTTGATGAATTGTGTAACTAAAAATGTTTTAAATTTAATTGAAATCAATAGCTCAATCAATTCTCAATAGTTCAATCAACTTATGCTTTTTACATGACCAGATATAGTAATGTAAATTAGCAGAAAATGTTAAATAGGATCTACTTTCATTTTCATTTAAACTCAATAAAGGTCTAACCAGAAATATTGTAATCAATTGGGAAAATAAGTGCTTGCCTATTAACTGCCTACCAGCAATTAATTGCTGAAAAAAAATCTCGCAAAAGATGTAATGTTTGTTACCAGTGATTTAAAAAGAGACAAATTTACTTTTAATTTTCTGATTTAAAGCAACATAGCGCTATTTTAAGGTATGCGAGTTTTGTAATTTTGAAGACGGTCAGATGACCCCCAACTTGGTACCTCTTTTTCCAAACTTCTGCATTGCACCACTAGGTATTTTTACAAGAGAAGACGACGGCGTCCTGGCATAGGGGTAGCGCGTCTTCCTCGTGATCGGGGCATCCCGGGTTCGAGTCCTGGTTTGGGCATGGTTGCTCTTTCGTTGTTCTATCTGTGAGATGTGTGAATGTGCCCTCCTGTAAAAAGGGGTTGTGCAAGCGAATGAGTGATGCGTGAGTAGCTAAGTCGTACTCTTGGCCCTAGTTGGCGCTACTATAAAAACAAAAGACACTCCCCCTCAGGCTTAAACTGGCTGTCTCTGAACAGCGGGGCTTGTCCATGGCAAGTGCCATAATTACAAACAAACAAGATAAGACTGAAAACCGTCTTGTGTCGAGTTAAATTATTTTTTTACGAAGCTTTAACTAAAGCATTCTTTTTAAAGTTTTTCCAATAATTTATATACAATTTTATGCAATTTATATAAAATACCCATATTCTGAGAACATGATCTATATTCTTATTGAATTTTGTGACTTTACTAACTGTAAATTAAGTTCCTGAATTATGAATTATTGGTTTTTGAATTAAGTTCTTGAAATAGTAAGATATTTCCTATTCAAAGAAACATTTTTTTCGGTAACATATTTAAATTCATGTTCTTTCTATCATTAAATACTGTTGGACGCCATCTTCAATAATTGGCTTCAGTCTTAATGAACTTTAAAATTAACTTTGCTTAACTAACTTGGAGGATAATCAAGACAAATACAAAATAGTTATATTTCCATGTTTGTAGTAAGTTATTGAAATTTAATACAAGTCTGCAGTTTTATATTAGCTATTTAGACTAGTGTATTTATTTCATTAAATATTTTGGAATTATTGAAAGTGTATTGGAATATTAAATGTGTTATGTCTATATTATAAATAATTCCTTTTTATTTGAATATAAGTTTGATTGATAGTCATTATTTAATTTTGTAATATAAATTATTTTTTTGCCAATCATTCTAAATATTGCTTTCATGTCGTACAATTGCAAAGGTTATAGATGATAAAGAATCATTTAACATTTTTTTCCTTAGAAAACACAATTATCAGGAATGTAATCATATTTTATTAATTTTAAAATTTTATATTGATAGTTTTGTATCTGTTAAGTACTTTGCTACAAATGCACTATGTTGGCGAGTTCCCATTCTAGGGTTGCTCTCTTTTGTAACTGCGGGGATCATGACCCACTAGAACGAGATTTGAACTCCAAACATGAATGCTATATGGTTGGTAGCAGAGTTACTCCTTGCCTCTTCTCATAGTCAAATAAACCACATTTTATGGTTGCACTGCAATTCTTAGCATCATTTTCATAGTTAAACTGCAATTATTAGTTCATTTCCCATTATCAGTTGAAGAGCCATAATTGACCTCTACAGTATCCATTCATGTTTAGAGATCTAAATATTTATTGCTGTCAAAATATAAACAAGTTTCCATTTCTTGTTTAGGATTTATAAATAGTATTTATAAATAGTACATTAAACTATTATATTGAATCTATATTTAAAGAATAGATAATTTAGAAACTGTTTATTTGTTTTTAATTTTCAGTATTTCTCAAGTTTCTGATAATGTCTTAATGTTTAAATAATTACTTTTAAGTTTGAGCTTCATCAAACTTAAATTTTTAAACCTTTTGAAATTGAAAATATTTCCTTTATGAAAGGAATATTTTTTTTATAAATGTATAAAAACTATTACTATGTAATTCTTCTATATATTTTCACATTTATATGCTTGATAAAATTAGTTCACAATGAAAATTGCTTAAAAATTGCTTTTCGAGAATAATTGTGTTGATGTAAACTAAGCATTTTTCCTTGTTTCAGTTGTAATATTTCAACTTTATTTTCAGTTATACCTAGTATTATGAACCCAAATGATAGAAAATGGAGTAAAGGAAGCAATGATGTAAGTTTATTTTTTAAATTATGAATGCTAATTAATTTTAATTACTAATTACTTAATTCCAGAAACTTGATTTATGTTTATGCACACATAATGACAGAAGCCTATCTTTGTATTATATATGTAATTTAATATTTAGACTTTTCATTATATTATATGGCTTCAGTAACTTGGTGGTAAGGTTGCCTTTGAGACTAAAGGATTTCAGGTTTGAAACTTGATTCTATCTAATATACAGCTTTAAAGTGGTCCTTTGATTTTAAATGTATTCCAGAGTAGTATGGCCTTGTAATAGTGCAAGATAGAAATCTTGGAGAAAGGGGTTTTGACTACAGTTTTAAGTTGCAAGGTTCATCTCAAAAGAGCTTTTATGTTGCTTCAAAATTGGATTCTTACTACCATGACTTGGATTCTAACCACCTAATTAGATTACCTTTTCTTTATCATAACTTATCCTTAGTTGAGTAGGAGTTATCTAATTAGAAAACATCATTGCAAGCGATTCACGAGATCAGCCAATATATTGACAAACTTAGATTCATTGTTTTTTAGGACATGCAATCGATTTAATCTTTTTAATTCATGCACTGTTAATTTTGGTTTAAAATAACTCGGGAATAATTAGTCTTTTTTTTAACTTTCTGAGATTTGCTGATTTATGATATATATTTTTATTATAATAAATATGTAAAATTTAGATAATATACAAATTTGTTATTTATTGAAAGTTATAAGAGATTAGATTTTTTATTTTATTATTCTTATTTTATTATTCTTATTTTTTATTTAAATTTTTGCATTGAAAAAATGTATACGAAGATTATAAGGGCTATTGAAATTTCATTCTAAATTTGTTGAATTATTTTGAAGTTAGAATATTTCAGCTTTTCTTATTATTGAACCAAACTTAATCCTCTTGTTAAAGCAATATTTGTTTTTATTGATTTGGTTACGATGGCTGTTTGGAAGCCAAATGCATATTGTTCTGACTAGTTTTGTTGATTATATGCATTTAAATGTAAACAGTTGCTTTATTTCTGACTTGCCGCCTTTGGCGACCAGCCGGTTCGCCAATATTACCGCTCGCTACAATTTTCAATTAAATATTTTAAGTAACTGGTCTTTTAATAGATTCTCAAGCAAAACATTTTTAATCTTCAAACTTTGATAGTCATACCAAACTTATACTGTTTTTTAGATCGTTTCATTCAATTTACTATATATATATTGCTAATTTGTTGTCATTTCCGGTAAAACTTCAACTTTAATTTAAAGTGGAAATGATGAAATTGCAATTAATATAAAGATATTTTTTAATAAAACCAAGTTTTATTTATCATCTTTATTGTTATTTATTTATTATTATTATTGAATATGAGTATTGAAAATAGAATCGCTCGGTATTTGAGTCTTATGTGAACTACAAAATATTTTTCATAATTTTATGTAATATCTCAAGCAATAATTCAACAAAAATTTCTCAGATTCAGCATAAAATTCAGTTTTTAGTTTTGCTTTCAAAAGAATTGAGATGAAATAAATAATATTTTGTTCCGACCTATAAATATATTTCAAAAATTATGAAGTCTAAATTTAATGCAGTAAGGTATCATATTCTGAGAAATATTCTGGACACACCAAATTTTAAATAAATGAATGTTTCTATTTTCCACAATCAACTAAGACTTATTTATAAAGTTTTAAATGTTAAAAATTTAGAAAAACTCAAAATTTAGGAAAACAAATTTAGAAAAACTCAACATTTTCATAATCTTAGGCCAATTAATCTTGAGAAACCTGCACGTTGATTGGCATATTTTCTTTGAAACAATCGATGGAAAATCTAAAATTATCCTTTTTTTATTGAATAGTGATATTCATTAATCGGTCAGTTTAAGTAATTGATTTAGTTGATTGGAAATTAACTCTTTTTATTTAAAATGTTAGTGTTTTAAGAACATTTTGTTATTCGTGATTTCCACAGCAGAAGCTTTATGTAAAATCAAAAATTCGTTATTTATTAGAACATTTATTGAATCAAGTTACATAAAATATAATCATTTTCCATTTAGACCATTTTAGCATATCTGTGTCTTACTACAGGTTTACAAATTAGCTGTGTGGCCCTGATTTGAATGGATATCCTGTTCATATTAAACAAAACTTGCCTTCAGATAAAACTGATTTACTGGATTAATAATATAGAGAGAGTAAAAGATCATAAAATAATTTTTGTTTAATTTATTTTTTAGAAAAAATATTTCATATGTTTCCTTTCCTACAGACACGTGCCGAAAATTATATTTTTGCAGATTTCATTTCCAAAAAGATTTAATTTATTTTTTATTGGATTTTTAATCAATGTGGTGGCAACACTTTGAAAAAAGCAAACTTTTTCCCATGAATACGAAACGTGCTTGTGCAGCTTAAATTTTATTTTTATTTTGTACGAAAAAAATTGTTGAAAAATATAGTTAAAATATTTATTTAAAAATTAATTAAAAATAAAAATTTAATTTTAAGGTTAAAACATTGGTTTCATTTAAAAGATAAATTTTTGATCTTTAACTTCATGTAAAAATCTTTCTCGTGCAGTAATATTTTGAGAAGTTATAGCAGAAACACGCCAAAATTTTGCTTAATTTTTAAATAAATAAAATTCTAATTAAAAATTCGAAAAAATAACCCCCAGGTGCACATTCCCCGCTTCCAAGGTATATACGTGCCGAATTGGGTAGCTGTAGGTTGAATGGTCTGGCCTGTAGAGCGCCAACACACACACATTGAGCTTTATTATAAGCATAGATGACTTGTAGTTGAATCCATCCATTAATGTGCGATTTTTTTTTTTTTTTTTTCCTCTCTACTGCGAGTGAATTTAAACATTGCTCTAATAAGCCTATTGGGAGATTTGATAATTTTTTAAAAAAATACTTTCATATTACTTCTGAATATTTTTTTTCTGTGAGTTTAGTATTACTTATTGTAATTCATAATTTTAAATATATACTTAAATGTGAATTAGAAATGCTTTTACAAATACCTATTGTATTCTGTTTTAATGTAAATTTTTGTTTATATTAACATAATTTATATATGCAATATCTTTTAAATTCACAAATATATTTATCCATTTAGTGTTCCAGACTTTCATTATTTACTTTCTGTATTTATAATTTGTTATCAATTTAAATCAAACTTTAATGTTCACAATTTAAAATTATTAAATTCTTATTTTTCCCTTCATACAGAATGCATTATATAGATATAAATCTATTGATGGAATTGCTGACAATAAAGTCAAATTTAAAACTGAAACTCAACCATATGAACAATCTCACTGCCTATGTCTTCCGAAATTTCAACCGGTAAATTTAGATTTTCTGAACTCTTGATCTTTTTCTGAATTTCCAGTGCTATGAATTTTTAGATTTCTTTTACTTTTATTTCTTATGATAATATATGTCCATATTACAGTATCTTTCAAAATTTTTAATACAAATTTGAAGTGTTTAGATTTTAGATAAGTACTATCATTTATCTACTGCTTCAATTATCTCGGATTTCTTCATCAAAAAAGTTTCAATGAAAGGCTCAAGTGATAACCTGGCTTCCCAATCTGGAATTTTCATGAAGTTTATATATAAAGCTTAATCTGTAATGAAGTACTTCCTAAATGATCAGTCTTCAGTTTTTATAACTTCTGTATAAAGATTTTCTTGGTTCTTTTACCAGTTTATGATAAATATTATATCAAAGGCTGTAACTTTAATTTTTTTCTATTATATGAGACATCCTTAAATTTCCATTTTCTCTCATTTCATGCAGTCTTACAAAGTACAAATTTTAGAAATGTAACTACTGGGAATGGCATATAGTACTTTGAATTATAGCCTTCTATTATAAAATGAGTTGCATTCATTCTAAATATATTTTCATTAGTTGGAATTTCTAAAAATTTTGAAATATTTTTGGTTTATCATCAAATATACAACTTTTAAAAATGCTTCTACATATTTATTTCCCATTTTTATTTAATAAAAATTATTAAAATTTTGCTCTGTCTATATTTTAAATTTAGAAAATTAATTCAGCAAGTAATTAGGTTTTTAATTTGCTTTGAATTTAGATTAAGATTAACAAATTTATTAACACTGAAATCCATCATCCCAGATTCTTAGCTTAATAGTGCCTTGCAGGTTAAATTCTTACGTAATTTTAAGCATGAATACAATATTTCATTATTCAATGCTTCTGTTACCTTTGTTATACATTTATTATTGCTGGATATCTTAAAAGAATTCAGTACCCGATATTGAATTATATGAACAAAATTTCTTGCTTTGTAGTGTGTAGAATCTATTGGGAAATATTAGGCCACAATGAGTATTGAAAATTTCAATTTTGCCTTTACAAATGAGTTTGTTTGTTTGAGGCTATGTTACATTTAAATGGTTGAACATGTAACTTTTGCTTTAATTGAACTAGAAATAAAATATGTAATTTATGTCAAATGTTTTCAATTATGAGGGTAAATCATAGAAAATTGAAGCTTTAAAATTTTTAAATTTAAATATCCTAGCTTTGGACTATTGTATTTCATTCACTCTATTCTTTTTGAAATGCTTTTATAAAATAAAGTTATAATAAGCATTCTTATATGAAAATTCTATTAACTTTTATTTTCTGTAAATCAACCCATTACAATATTAAAAAAGAAAAATCAATTATGGAAAATATGAAAAGTCAAAACTCCAGGTTATGAAGATTATTACTTTGTAAAATCAATACAAATATATAAAGATCAGATATTTCTAGAATGTCAGTTTTTCATGCTTTAGTAATTTTACATCTGGATCTCTTAACCTTTTGATTTTATATATTGAATAACTAAAAACTTTTTAATTTGTTATACAAAAGCATATATTATCAACATAATATATATCTCAAGTTTATTTGGGTCTGAAAGCAATTTTATTGTTATTGTGAATGAATAAGCCAATTTTTTATTCTATATCTGAATTTTGTTGCATGCCATGTTTTATAATTTCTTTATTTGGAATTAGATACGTTTTTAGAGAAAAGGAATTTAAATTTTTCAAATTTCGTATTTTTTTTCTCCTAGAGATTTATCAGTGTTATACATCTTTTTGCTAATTGTATTGATTGAACTTTGCTGAGCATGTTACTTTTAAAAAATACAATGTAGGGTTGTATTGGATTTCTGGGTTTTCGCATAACATTATAGAAATTTACTTAACATCTCGACTTGAAAGAGAAAATTTTAACTTGAATTCTTTCATTAACACTTTGTCTTAAAATAAAGCTTTTTAATACTCTTATTGTATTAATTTGTACTGCATTAGATTTAGAAATAATATATCAGTTTAGGAAAAAAATTTTAATAAATTTTAGAGTAATATACCTAATTCAAAATAGCTTTGTACTGTATTTTCATATATTGACTATTCTTTAAAAAAATTTTTCTTTTATTTTAGATAATTGTTTATGTTAACCTATTATGTGGAGATGCACCCATGTCAAATGTGAGTTCAAATTATAGATGCAATTCAGTATTTATGAAAATTGATTCTTCGGATATTTCCAAATTATAAGAGAAATACTTAAGAGAAAAAATTATTTAGTTGATTACTATTAAAATTCATTTGCTGTTATAAATAAAAAAAAATTTTAATGGACATGTTTATTTTCTTTTTATCTCACTGATGTTTAATTTTGGTAAGTAAATACACTAAATTTTTTTCAAATCGTCTATTGATTATTGCTCAAATTTTAATGGCATTTTAATTTTTATGCACATTTAATGTAACCTGTGCTAAACTTAGTAACAATATCTTAACTAAATTAAATTTTTTTTTATTTTAGTTTGGTATGATGTCCACTAATTCTGCAGAAAATACGATTGATACAAGAAACAATAATTCAGATACTGATGCAAAATCAGTCAATCATAATGGTAATATTGAAAGTATGAATGCGAATGGAACTGATACATATTATGAAATTTCAGAATATAATGGATTGCAGAATAATATGAATGTGCGTGATGGATATCAGGTAAATTGAGCTATTGTTTGATTATCAGTTATAA
>JAPMOR010024998.1:913015-943904 GCA_026543865.1 Argiope aurantia | reverse complement strand
TTTTTTTTTATCTTCTCTGGACCATCATCCTTACTCCCAAGGATATCTTGTATGTAGTAATTTATTTCAAAGTAAATATCATTTGACAAATTGTAATCAGGGCCCGATTTAGCCTAATTTGAGCCCAGGGCAAAAGCTTCTTTGAGGACCCCCTCCTTCTGCTTCACTACTTCAGCAATGAACTGAACTTTTTGGAGGTATTTAAAATTTCCATCTCGTTATAGATATATAACAAGAAAATTGACTAGAACCTAAAATAACTGTCCCCCACCCCGTCTCCCTCCAATGGTCAGACGAAATATCATTCTGTCCATTTTATTAATTTTCTGGCAATAGTATATCCATCATTAAAAGGATATAACACATCTAAAGAGCTAAAATTTGACAAACAATGCTATTTAAGTTTATAATTAGAAACTAAAGATTTTTAAGCAATTTGAATTAACAAAAAATACCATAGCCAAGTCCTATGCTTTTAGAGAATAGGCTAAAAAGCTTTTTTCGATGCATGCAACTAAACTTTTAATGCAACTTTTACTTGCATTACAACTTGTAATGCAATTTAAACTGAAATATTTCTATTTTGGTCATACTATGATGCACTTCACTTTATTTCATTTCACAGCAGTGTTAGAATATTAAATACATGGTAAATATTTTATTGAAGTTCCTAAAATATTGGTAGTTATGGCTGATTGGAAATGGTGTTAAAGTATACAACTTGAGTACTAATCAGTCATTGACAAATGTTGCTAATTCTATGTAATTAGAAATTTTAGGAATTAAATTGTGAAATTTTTACTGGAAATCAGGATACAGTTAAGAATACAAGGTTAAAAAGATTCCTTGTAGGCCCCTGAATTTCACATCTTTTATATTTAAAAATTGAAGATATGATTTCATTTTCATTTAAATGAGTTACAATATGGGAGTGTTTATGGAATTTTAGATATTTTTAAAGCAGGTAAAAATTAAATTGGTTTTCTTGTTAATATTTTAAATTGACAACTTTGTTAATTGAGGCTCTTTACTTTGATTTTGGTATAGTAAGAATATTCAAATGTCTGATAACTAACTTAAAAAAAACAATACTTTAAGCAAAAGTTCAAAGGAAATGGTAGTTACATAATAAAAATGCTCCTTTTTTATCTTATCTTGAAAGTAAGATATCTTTATTTTTAATACTGTTAAATGCAATTCATAATTTTTAGAATTTTTACAAATTTCTCAGGATTTTTTTTCAATTTTAAATGTTGCTGTTTAAAATTTAAATGAATTTAACTTTTTTAGCTAGCATTTCCAATAAAAATAATTCATTCACATTTCTTGTATTATTTTCTATTGCGAGAAAAAAAATTCTAAAAAAGTGAAATGCACTTCATTTATTCTTTTTCTCTATTTCCATTATGCTTTTGAGATGAAATTTATTTGTTAATATTTATTGATATTGTTCTTCCTAAAATTTTTTTCCCATCTTAAACAACCTGCCAATTTAAAATGAATTTTAACTTCAGAATAATATTTCACAAACCCGTTTAGTCATTAATTTTGTATATAATAAAGACTCCTAGTTCTATTCTTCAAATGAATGCTTCTGATGTTATTTTATAAACCTCTTTGCTTGACACTTCATTTTTTTGACATGTTATTTAAATCTTATTTGTCTTATACTTTCCATTTGTCATGCGATTATATCATTTGTGGTGATTTAACATTTAAAGGAAAAATAGAATATCGGTTTTATCCCTCATTAAATAAATGTAAATGTATGTACTGTTAAATTCTTGAATATTGGATGCATTTTTTAAATGTACTTACAGAATGAAGGCTGTCGCATAAATGATGACGTTGCTGTACCAAGTTCTCCTATGAATGCAATAGATATTTGGAATGTAAGCATGAATCAGATTTTTTTTCTCTGGTGAATAAAGAATCAAGTTTTTAAATTTCATATTTAATGCTATGATTTAGTCATTGTTTTGTAGTTTATTTAGTTATGAAAATATTCGATATCTTAAAATGAACTTTACACAATTGACACAACTAGTTCAATGGAAAAATGATTATATTTGCAGGATCAATGTTTGAAAGAATATTTAATTTAGTAATAAGGTTTAGATTTCTGATCTGTTTCTATGTATTTCCAAATGATTTAAATGTCAAATCTTAATTATCTGCATATTTTAGGGATTGAATTTGCAAATTAAGCAGTTTTCAGTGTAATAAGAAATAATCAGTATAATCAGTACTAATGTTTTTAAAAATTAACTTGGCTTTTTTTGGTAACTGAATATTCGAAATATCAAGGCAATGTATTGTTTCATCTTCAATTTTATAAAATTTGTTTTTTAAACATGAAAATTATTAGGATTTAATATTATAATTTTATGTTTATAAGTTTATTCATTTCAATTTTCATGCAATTAAATTTTCAGTATTAAAAAAATTATTTATTTAATCTACTAAACCTAGTTCATTATTTATCAAACTTAGCATCAGTATTCTTTATAAATAACTGTGTTTGTGTGTGTGATATAGAAACTTTATCGCTATGAATATTATGACAGAATCTTTTTAACAATTTTTTTTCATCTTTTTCTGAAAATTCTTTACATTTTATTTTTAGAATCTAACATCTGATTGGTACAATGATTTTGACAAGGATATTGATAATCCATTTCAACAAGATAATCTCTTCTCCTGTAGTATAAATTTTTCAAGTAACCATCTGTTTGAAGAGAATGGTTGTTTGCTCTCAGATAATGAGGCAAGATCTTTCGTCATCTGAGTATTAAATATTTGTATAGAATATTCTTCAGCATTGAAAATTTAAACTGGTTAAAAGATATAAAAATGGAATTCTTTCTATTATATAGTTAGAATTCATATATTTAAGAAAATTTTTAATATTCAAATTCCTATATCTTTACCAGAAGACTGATTTGATCAAAAGAAAAGGAAAAAAAACGACACTTTTATAAGAATTCTTCATTTTCATGCCTTTTTTGTCATAGTCCTCTGCCTTTCATTGGGTGTTCAAAGTTAAAATAGTTTTCTTAGATTAGAAAATTGAAGCTTGGCTGGAAAGAAATCAAATTTTGTTAATGACATCAAAGTTTGCCTACACTCTGCTTGACCTGAGTTAGCAAGCTTTATGCTGATTCAGCAGAAAATCTTTGAGTATAAAACATTGGTGAGAACTATTGTAAAAATGTTACAATAGTTCTATCATTGCAAAACTCTAATCCAAACCTATTTTATGTATGAAGTATACAAAGGTAAAACATTCTATTTGTCAAAAAATTCGACCTTAAGATTTTGCTGAATCTCCAAATTTTGAACCACCCCGAGTTCAAAAAACTTTTTGCAATTGTATATAAACAGATTAATCAAAAATGCTTGGAGTTAGATAAATGAAATGATGAAAATGTTAACTGAAATTTGAGATGTGGTATTTACATAAAATTTGTGCATTTTATTGAACTGTAGAGCTAATTCTTCTACAGGAAATCTGTCCAAGTGAAGATGGTAGCTAAGCAGCATGAAAATCTGAAGTTAATTTTGAAGCAAACTGTAAATGGAGGGAAAAACGAATTTTTGTAACTTGGGTAGCTTTTTTGATAACTAAGGGAAAATTGCTTTTCAAACTAATATTAAGTATTACCTGTTATTTTCATCTTTTTCCTGATCCTTACTTTCTTGTATACATAATATAGAGAAAGTGTAGTAATTATTTCATTGGCTTTAATGCCCCTTGATTCCAGTAGTGAAACAAAAAATATTGGATATAAGGGAAAGTCACTGAACATGATGTTCAAATGATCTGAATCGGAGCACATCAGGGGTACATTGAAAATGAAAAAGCAGATACACTATCCTAGAAAGCTTTAAATATAGAAACCTAAAATCTTTCCACGAGTCTAATTTCAACTTGGAAATGAGACTAAAAAAAAACTGATAATTAAGTATTGGCAGGAGATTGAAATATTCAATGAAGGGAAAGACTACTTATCAACATTTTTAAAAGACTTCTATTAACCGAATCGAGGTTTATTTTTATCTTGAGTACATACGAGACATGGTGTACTTTCTGTACCTCAAAGTAATTTCTTTGACAAAAGTTCAACTTAGTGTGACACTGAAGAATGCTCTATAAATCGTGTGATCAGTCTGTGCATTGTGGCAAGAACATACTCAGATCTACAAAAAAAATTGGGTGCTTCTTGATATTGAAGAACTCTAAATTTCAGTCATTAAGTCTTCTATTAAGGACATTTTGTCAAAGCTTTTGTCTTGAGTTCTCTTCTAATACAAATACACATTCTCTCTAGAGGGGTTTTTTTTTATTTGCAAGTGTTCGATATTATCAAGTGTCGTTTGTTCTTTCGTGCTAGGCGAGTTTGCTCTTCTGCTATCCCATCGAGTTTCCTGCATAGGTAGGGTTTACGTTGAGTTTGAATTTTTTGACGATTATTATGCACTCTAGATTTTGATGAATTTCCAAGTTTTAGACCTCCTGAGTTCTAAAAACACATTTTTGGAAAATGTCTGTCTTTCTGTGACAAAACTCAAATACTTTGTATACCAAATTTCATCCTACTCAGTCTTGACACCAAAATTATAAGCATCTAATTTTGAGTAAAATTTGATCAGAGGAAGTCCGTGTGTTTTTGAATAAAAATTGACGCAATTGCGAAATAAATGGAACTTGATAATATTTGGTAAATAAATTTGACATCTATATTATCAAATTTTGAGACAAACAATAGGTTGACTGTTTCTTGGTCTGTACTTTCAGAAACATGTGAACACAACAATTCAAAAATGCAAAACAATGAGACAAATCAGTCTTCTAGTACGGATTATATAAACTAAGTTATCAAAATTTTAAATCAGTAATTGAATATTTTATTTGGCTGCATTTACAGTGTATATTACTTTAGATTTCAAAATTGTATAAAAATATATAGAATTGATTATTTTTTCACTATCAATCTTTGTATGCAGAAAATAATCCTTAATTAACCCAAACTATTTGAAATTTCTTTTGTGCTTTTTGAATATTAACTAATTATTACAAATTGTTTTGTTAATTTATAATGCATTTCTGAATTATTTTACATTTAGCTTTTTATTGCCAAATAAAATTTTAAATGTATTATTGATGATGGGCATACATGTTATTTTCAATTTTCTTTTTAACATTTGTAAAATTTTAAAAATTTATTTTATTTATGCATTTATCAAAGTTGATAATGCATTCTTTTTGGTTGCAGGATTTGTTTTCAGTTGAATAAATTTTCAAGTGATGCTGGTTTAATGAAGCCGCATTTTATATGAATTGTCACATTATTTGTATGGTTAAATTAATGGAGTGACTTGCCTCTTTATTGTAATTGTTCCAGTGATATTTTTGTTATATCTATTTGTTAATTATTGTAATTATTTCCTTTTATATCAAGGTAAACTGAATTGTATTATTAAATGAATACTTTAGCTTCTTATTTTATCATTGAGAACACTATAAGAATTCATTCATTTTTTAGTATGCAACTACTTAGTATTTTCTGATTAAAATGGAACTGATGTCGATAATTAAACATACACATGACATTCCTAATTGTCAACAATTAATGTCAATAAGTTGGTTTCTGATTTTAATTTTGTTTCCTTTTGATTTTATAGCCTTTTTATGAAATACATTACAAAAAAAAACCTATTCTTAACTTGACATTTAAACTGCAGAAGCCCTGAAGAAAGATCTTGATTTTGGGACCTTTCCAAATTTAAGACCTGCTTTCATTAAAGTTCTGACAATATACGAGTTGGCACATGTTAAATCTGATGTCTTGGACCAAATGTTCTTTTGGTGTGGCACAGAAATTTGGAGAGGTGGGTGCCAGCTTAAGTGTCACTCTCGTCATCTGTCAGGGGTTCAAAATTAAATTCAAATTCCTAAACAACCCTTATTTTGCTTTCAAATGGATGTTAAAATAATTAAACTTTAATTTGATATGTTTACAAAAACAAATTTTTGTAATTTTTCATTAGCTTCTTATGTTAGTGTGAAAATTTTATATGCATGTTTTATCAATAACACTGCTTTATTTTAATTGAAAATTAAGCTCTTAATACATTAATCATTACTTAAATTTTCCTTACTTGGGGTGCCACCAAGAAATAGAAGGCTATGAAGCAAATTAGAGAAGCAGTAGACTTTAAGATGAATATCAAAGAATACTGCTATTTAGTATACTGATAAGAATCTATTTTTAGAAACTTTTAATTAAATTTATTATTTGTGCCCTCATCTCGGTGAATTAGAACCATCTTATGAGTTATTGTGATAATTTTATCAAAAGGTAAATTGCCTATTGTACTTGTTATATATAGCTCTTCCTGATGTTGTGCAATATTTATCAACTGCATAATGCAAGTTTATGCATGTTCTAATTTTTAGCTGGTGATTTTTTAATTAAATGTTCTGATAAATTATGAATGTTTTATTGTAATATATTTTATAATAAATGTTTATTATTGACTTCTATGATTTATTTCTTCTAAAAATAGAACATTCAATTGAAGATTGCATAAAATAATAGTTAAATTGGATTGCTTTTCATATTATGAATATCTTTTGTATTCTAAATGAAACGTAACTTTATAGATACAATTAAAATAGATGCAACTGCACTTCAACTCAATATTTCAATGTTATAAATTCCATTAAGATATGCTCAAAATAATGAGCTCTAGTTCCCTAAGCATTTCTGTTAGAATTCTAACTTTTCAACCTTAAACATTTTTTTTAAATTTGCTACTTTTGAAAAAGCTCAACTTGCTAATTACACTTTTCCTTTTAGTTGCAACTATTTATATATTCTCTTAATTTACTATTGTTCATCGCAAAGGATTCTTTCAGTTTAATAAAAATTATGAATTTGGATTACAATGTGTATTTGGTATATTAATGTATATTGTTAACTATTAATTTCTACTTAAACATCAGCTTAACCGTGACTAATACAGGATGTCACTTTCTTCAGCTTTGCTTGTATTTTAATAAGCTCAGTGTTTTCGGCAATAGATCAAAATCAATATTTTGTTACAATTAAAATAATGGAAATTCAATTTTCTTAAACAAGGTTTCTTCATTATAAACTAGATTTAAGAAGCCGATGTCTGCAATTACTATGGAGATCATAAATACCCCAAATCCATAAATGTTTCGTAGACTATCACTTTCAACCCTATAAATTATTAAAGCAAATTCAAAGATAGATTTAAGCAAAAATAAATTGAAGCTTATATTAAAACTCATTGCTTCTTAAATTGCATACAAACCAAAGATATTTATACTCTAAGTTTAACCTTTATTATTAATATTCTACTCTTAAAGAGACTGATACAGAATCTAAAGATAGAATGAATTGAAATAAATTAAAACATTATTTAGAAAAAAATGTCATTTTCTGATAGGACATGATTATTGATAACTAAGGATTTAATTTTGTGTAAGAATTCAGAATATTATACAAATTAAGAATAAAAGGATTAAAATTCCAATTTTAATCAAATTTACATAAGAATTTGTTATTGCTATTAAACTGCAAGTTGCACAATTCGAATACTTTTCACTTTTGTTTTAAAGTATGCTAATTTCAAGTCATTTAAATTACACATCAAGCCCTTAAGCAAATTCTTTAAAAGATTCAGATCCGCATTTGACAGAAAAAAGTTTAGACGGGTTAATTCTAAATAAGTAAAGTTTCAAAAAAGTTTAACTTTGAATTGCATTATAAACATTAAAACTGAATGAGAATGTACTTTGTTTATCAGTAAGTTCGTTAGTGAATGACTTATAAACTACGTAAAATTTTACGTATAGTCTTGAGGGAGGGAGGATGCTAACTTTAGTTATGAAAGGTTTGATTTGAATGCCAAACTTCTTTTGGTCTTCATAGACATGATTATAAATACCATATTCAAAGTTGTTATAATAAAATACATACAAAATTTACAACGGCATTTAAAAAATAATTTAGATGCTCAACAAGAATAATCGATTAAATGAACATGTATGCAAAATTTTAAGTATGGATGGGCATATAAATTGAGAAATATGGATTCCTCACTTGAGTAAATGCCAAAACTTAAGTATCTTCAATGTTACTGCATTAATGAATCTGAAGCTATATATAGACTATTTTAAGACTCGTTCATTTTACGACTATCTTGCTAATGACAATCTAAACGTAAAATTTCTTTACCATAAATGCAAGGACATTAATCAGAATGTTAATTTTAATCTGCAAATCACACATACATAAATTTTCCGTGGAATCTGTTCTCAAAACTCACAAATCTTTCACCACGGAAGTTAGTCTTCGAATTCGAATTTTCCTGCGTACGGTAATGATGCTAGAGCGGCGCCACTGTGCATAAGGGAAGAAGCGCTTGCTTGGATTTTTCCTCCGTATTCGAGTGTGTTAGTCGCTGCCTGCTGAAAGAAAGATGCTGTCATTGGTATTTGTCGAATTTATCTGTCAAGATAACTGAACGAGTTGAGCAAAGATACTGTATCAAATTTTGTAAAAAACTTGGTGATTCTCAAAGCGAATCAATTCGTAAGATTCAAAAAGTGTCTGGAGACGATGCTATGGGAGTAGCATAAGTGAAGGAGTGGCTTAAGCGATTCAAAAATGGCTGCACATTGGTTCAGACGATCCCGAATACGCACCGGAAGGGCAAACAGTGACTTCAAGATCTACGCCGACTCAGCGATGCAGTTCGGCACAAAGGACCAGACCTCTAGACGACGAAAAACTGGCAGTTGTATCATGACAATGCTCCTGCTCATTCTTCAAACCTGATTCACACTTTCTTGGCGAAACACGGAATTCCAGTCGTCTCCCTACTCTCCAGATATGGCTCCTTGCGTCTTCTGTTTCTGAAATTGAAGATGTCGTTGAAAGGATCCCCGTTTTGAGAGTAGAGAAGATATAGTGCAGAACACGATAATGAAGATGAACACCATTCCAAAAGAAGCCTTTCAGGAGTGTTTTCGGCAGCGGAAGGATCGGTGGGATAAATGTGTGAAGGCGCAAGGGGCGTACTTTGAAGGGGATTAGGATCCCACTTTCACCACGTATGTAATATATTTTTCATTACCAAAAGTCAGATACTTTTAAGGCAACCTTCGTGTAGATCTATTTTTATTACTATATAAATCTCTATGTACATCAAAAATTTTTTAATACTATTTTACAAAACAAATCTTACTTAAAACATTATTAAAATAAACAGAATTACAAACATTTCATCACTTATCAGTTAAAAAAGTTTTTAGATTAAAAGCAAATGGCTAAATCTCTCGCCACTGCCGCAATACTGATTCTAGTACTTTTTTTTTTTTTCATATGAATGCTCATGACCTCTAGATTCGTCATCAACGATCCCTTGCTCTTCACAGTAATGTTTGGATCAGTATCAGCTTAATATTTTGTATCTGAAAAAAAAAAAATCTGATACAGACTAAGAGTATTAGGTATTTGGTATCATTTTTTGGATTTGATGGATAAGCTTCTCGCTTTCATTCGTTTTTAGCCGGGTTATACTATATTAATGTGTGACAAAGTGTTTAATTTGAGAACAAGTGATTAATTTATCCTACATTAATTTGAAACAAGGTCGATACAGTTAAGTTTGATATCCTGCCTCATAGACGTTATTAGCATGTCTGTTTTTTTAAATATTTCATCATTAACCATAATTGTCCTTTACCTCATGTAACGCTCTCAATGGGAGGGGGTACCTCAAAAATGAGAATGAGAAGCTTCCGGTGTGGTGGTTAGTTCTCTCCGCCCAGTTGGGTGCATAAAGAGATGGGGATTGTCTATCTCTATTGATGATAGGACGTATTTCCTTAAGGAAAGGTTGTAACTTGACCGGTGATGACCCTTAAACCGCATTCCGGCGATATGTGCGTCTGCAGACATGGCACATTTTCCCCTCTCTTGCCATTTTCTGGGGTTCTTTGATGTCTGTCCAGTTTACCGACAATTTAAGGGAAACTCCGAATCGCGTCCACAGACCCTGAAAACAGCAAGAGAGGGGAAAGTGCGCCATGTCTGCAGATGCACAAGTCATCGGAACGGGGCTTTAGAACTCAATCACAGTTCTCACCAGTGTTGCTATCGCGGTGGTCTGGACATCAGTTTTATCCATGTGCCTACGGGCGGGTCGGAGTAGTCAGTTAGTGATTACTTTATGTAAAGAGACACATATCACTGATGAATATCCTCCTTCTAATTTTTTTCCTATACTAACTACATCAGCGAAGCCTTTCCTTTCCTCTTCTCAACGATCCGTCAATCATTGCCAAATCAAGATCATCGGCACATTGTTAAGTGAAACACCTTTACCTGGTGCTAAGCGAATTCCCAATTTTGGATCATATTCGTATCAATATCAACTACCAGTCACGGCCATGATTGAATGATACTTGTATCAACAGTATCAGGTCGTTATGGTATCACTCAATCACAGCTCGCTATTCTGCCTCAACTATTTTTTCTGTTACCTATTCTGTTACCTGGAACACTAGTATTTCTAATGCATTGTTTTAAAATTCAATGTTTATTAATCATGCAAGACTGAGGAAATTTTCAAGGAATAATTAAATGTATTTTGCTTGAAATGATTTTTTAATTGAAACAAATAGGTAGTCAAAGAAGAGAATTATAATAAGAAAATTAAATAAAAGTAAATAAAACCTAAGCGCTGAACACAAATAGAATTTTCTGAATATAAAGACAATTTTAAAAATAAAAATTAAAAAGAAACTATTTATATTTTTTAAATTAAAAAATTAATATTTTTTTTAAATAAATGTGCGACGAAATGTTTAAAAAAGGAAATTGAACTCTTGCTATCAGTATTTTAAATTTTATAAAAAGTCCTTACTTTTATAAATTCTTTTAAAAATAATGAATTTAGTTAAATTAACTAACATTTTAGCTAGAAATAATAGTCTTTTAAAGCTGATATATATATATATATATATATATTAACAAGTAGTGTTTTAATGTCTATTGATCTCCAAGGGATTGGTTGCCGAGTGTTTGAATTTAAAAAGTTATGTGGTAAAAGTGTCAGACAGAATCGAGTATCAGCATCTCATCATCTCATCTCGATGCAAATGCTAAGTAGCCCGTTTCAGTCAAACGGAAAAAGAATTGGTTACCAGCTTTATCAAATTCAAAAGTATCAATATCAGCTAGTACCTGATACAGTTTAACCAGATACTAATCCAAACTTATCCCATAATTCATCTTTTTTTGACAAAATCTTGTTAAGAGCTTTGTCAAAAACCCCAGTCTGAGTAACTGGACTGATTTCGTCATTAATATCGTCACTTTACATACGCAATTAACTATCAAATGCTCTATATTTATTTTTTAAATGTGATTTATAATATTACATTCATTTGTTTTGAAAGTAAATAGGTGACTAAAGTTGTTTATAGTGACTAAATAAATAACATTAATATCGTGGGCGAATAGCTAGCCGTCGAAGATGGCTAATGATCATATTAAAACATAGGGGCTTTTCAAAATCGATTTTTTTTTGTATAAATAACATTTTCTCTGTATATTTTCGCATGAGAGAAATTAAGAAGAATACATGTTGTTAGGGAGGCAAATTTCGAAGATTGTTTTGTTAATAACACAAATGGTTGCTTTTTTTAATAGAAGACCTGGTTTAATAGAAGATGGTTTATTGATAATTGAGCAATGATGACTGATTTATTGCCTCTAAATAAATAAATAAAAATTAAAAAAATATATTTGGATTTTTTTTACCTCTTAGATTTCTTTTTTTCTTTCTCAAAAAAAGAAAGAAAAAAAGATGTGATATATAAAAGTTTTTTGATTCATTGTTTTTTTTTAATTATCTTGATTATCACATGTCAAAATTTCCGCATGTATACAATAAAATAACATTTACATGTATTTCGAGAAATTAATAGAAATGATATACATTCAATATATATTTCATACAACTTTCAAAATTATGAAAGTTATTCCTTCAAGGAAAAATAAGATTCTCAAACTTTTTCTTAGAATGAGAGTGACTTCCTTAAACATACATGAAAACTTAAATCGAAAATGCTATTTCTCTGCTCTTAAGGATTAAGACCCAATAACTGTGTGGGTGTTTTATTTTATACAACAATACTACTTAATTAGTAATATTATAATAATCAAAATAGCATTTAATCATATGTTATAATTTAATTTTTTTTCAGCTATAACCTCAGTTATTAAGCGGAATCGGTCTCCTCAAAACTTTCTCGTATATTTCCTAATAAAGATTTTATCCCCTTCCCCCTTCCCTGGCCGTGGCCTGGTACAGAGGTCTCGGCTTCGGAACCGGAGGTCTTCTGATGTGAGACTTGATTCCACCGAAGAACTGTCGTGTAAGCGGGTCTAGTGCACTTTAAATCCGTTGGGGCCAAACGTCCTCCCTTTGGTTTGGTGTGGAAGTTTGGAGAGGGGGTGCCAGCTCAGGTGTCGTCCTCGTCATCTGACCGCGGTTCTAAATTACGAGG
Organism: Argiope aurantia; assembly: GCA_026543865.1. Lineage (NCBI taxonomy): Eukaryota > Metazoa > Arthropoda > Arachnida > Araneae > Araneidae > Argiope > Argiope aurantia. The sequence continues at coordinate 931,291 of JAPMOR010024998.1, read as the reverse complement.
TCAGTCACAAAATAGCTCTTTGTTGCTTTAAAATGGGACGTTAATACAACTAAACTAAACACCCCTTTTTCCCAGAAAAACTGTGGACTTTAAGCAAAGCCATGAGTACTTAGATTTTTATTTTTTGAGTCCCATTCATGAGCGTTTTAAGCTTTGTATTTTGAGTATTATATTGTAAAAAAAGAATTCCTTTTGGATTAAAAAAATTTTTTTTGTGAATAATTGAAACTAACTCTAATTTGACAGAGAACTCGAATTTTAGTGACAAGATCGCATACCAGATTTCATTTATCTAAGTCGCTGCGTTTTCAAGTTATTGCGCTTATGTATATGCAAATGTAACGATCGACAGACGGTTAATCCTTAGTTGGATTTGATTTAAAATAATTCAATATGAATCCACATATTAGATCCTATTACGGTGCATCAAATTTTATGCTTCTTGATTAAATTTTGTAGTTTCCGTGTTCACTTGCGCTAGAACACACGGGCAAACTTACTGTGATTGGATTTTGTTAAAAAATGCACAGATATCTACAAATTTGGTATACAGATCAAATACCTGATTTTATTTGTCTAACTGAAATCGTTTTTGTAGTTGTCGTGTTCATAAACAGAGGAAGAAACATACATAATTACACAAATGTGTTTTTTTCCGACTGAGAGTGTGATTCATCATACTCACCAGCGCAAATGTTTTTAGCGATGACAAACCATTTCGTGTTTATATATCTCGTTTACTAGAAAATAAATCAGCGGAAGTGGTCTTCACAAAACTTTCTCGCATACTCTCTAATAAACGTGCCATGCTAAAGAATGCCTCGCATGTCAATAGCATACAATAGATACGAAATTTTAATCTTTGGCATGAATTTAGCATTTTTGCTGCATCTATCGTATCATTCTTGGCGATTAATCCCTGGCATACTCTTAATAATATCTGAAAATCTAATTTGTGCTTTTGACACATTTTTCTCAACCGATTGAAACAAAAATTTGACTCAAAACGGCACTTGTAGTCAAAGAAATCCCTTACCAAATTTGATATATTTGAGTCATTGAGTTTTTGCATTATAGCGTTTACATGTTCTGAAAGCACAGATCCATAGACAGTCAACCATTTTTGAATTTGGCTCGCAATTTGATAGGTGTCTAAAATATAAATGTTAAATCTGTGTACCGAATTTTATCTATCTGGCTCTCTTCGCTTTGTAATTATCGCGTTAAATTATATTCGAACAGCTTCATAGACAGACTTTCTCTGAATAGACTTTGCTCAGAATTTAACAGAAATCTGAAAATTTGGTATAAAAACAGTAAACCAAATTTCAACCGTTCAGCTCAAAGCGTTTTTGATTTATCTTTATCGCAAAAGACGGACGGACATTTTCCAAAAATGTGTTTTTTTTAACTCGGATAAGTCTAAAACTTGGAGATACGTCAAAATACTATATTTTCTCAGTGAAAAAATATAGAAAAGAAATCAAATAAAAAAAACATTTATCTTTTTGTATATAATTCTTGTTATTGATAACAGATTGTCCATTGCTTCTCAAGAGTTGCCATTCCCAGATCTGGATTGTGAAAAACTTAGAAATTACCCAAATCATTTTATAACATTTTGTCCTTTCACAGAATATTAGGTTCCACATATATTTCAATCTCATTGTATAATCTAACGGTATGTGATTTCCATGTCCGATAAGCTTTGCAGATCAAATAAAGTGTTGGCTACTATGATAGGAAAGGCCATAGTTATTTCTGTTCCCTTGTTTTCCCGAATCCACTATTTTCGAAGCTGACTCGTCAAGATAACAGAGAATTCCTCTAGTTTCCCTCCACTTCCATAACCTCTAAAAATAAAGGAAAGGTTCAGCGATTGGTCTGTTTTTAGGAAATGTTTCAGCGATAAGATACTGGCCCCTGCACCCGCAATTCCATAAAAGGCACACAACTGCATTTTTCATTCATTTGTTATCGTAAAGCTCTATATTAATTTTGTTGCTGAAAAGTTTCAAAATATATTTAATATTTTTATTTCTAATCTGAAAGTTTTGTGCTTTCTATTTGCATAAATAGAAAAACAGGACTTGTTTAATTGTGGTAAGTTGTTTTTCTTTTTATTTTTGTTGTTGTTGATGCCCATTAAACTGTTAACTGTATAAATGTAATTATATTAATATTCTTTATACTGTTGAATAAATAGTTGATTAAAATTGCATGAACCATTGTATTATACTAATAAAAAAGATGAGTGTGTGTGTGTTGGAGCTGTATGGGTGAGATACTGTCTAACTCAGAGCTACGAAACTTGGCACATATGTAGTCTGGAGTGTGGAAATGTACAAACGAAGGATTTTTTTTTATAGAAATTTTAGTTAGAATTTTAATTAATTAGAATGAATCGAATTTTTTGTTGTTGTTATTCCATTCTAAATTTCTGAAAATATCATATCAGAAAAAGGATATTTATATCATCTTAAAATTCTAAAAATTATCTTTTTAATGATAAGAATAATCGTGCCGTATAATTTTTAAAATTACTTTTAATTAGTTTTTAAAAAGAATTTTAAGCATATTTAACAGCACCATGTTTCTTAGTTGAAATGAAATTCAAATTGCTTTCATTTCCGCTCATATTATTTCATCCTGTCTCCTTTTCAAATTGTGATGATCAAGATATGAAGATTTGGCTTATTTTTCCAATGTTAATGATCAAAATATGATGAGACCTATTTTTAAAAAAAATATTTTCTTATGAAATGCACAACTATATGTATTTAGAAAATTTTATAAAAATTAATTATTTTATCTACCTAAATTATTTGTATATATTAAAAAAATTATATGCTATATTTAATTCTAAAATATAAATTTTCATACCCTCAATATAACACTGATAGGAAAATAAATTATGAAATACAAAGACGGACTAAGCTTATTGAGGAACCTCTGATGATGATGTACATAGGGGCCTAATGAAATCTTTACACATTGTTATATAGTCATATTTTAAATATAGTAACATTATGCATAGTTATATTTTAAAATGAAATGCATTTCAGTTAATCAGACATTACCGTTTAAGATATAATTTCGCACGCTTTTACACACTTTAATTGTTCTTTTATTACCAACCAGCCGCCTCAGGTCACCAGCTGGTTCACTAGGAATATTAGTTATATTTGTTTTCAAATAATTGGCTTAGATATAATTCATGTACATGATTCTACCAAACTGTTTGACATTAAAGTAGTGCTAGTTTAATTGTTTTACTTACTTTGTTTGTAGTGTACATGAACCTTTTTAATGGAGACAATCCCATAACTTCATAATGCTGTTAAAAATGTAAATAGTCTGTTCATCTATCTTATAAATTTTTCGGTATTTTAATTTCACTATTTTTATACGTCGCATAAATTACATAGATATTAAATAAAATCTTTATTCTTTGTTTAGAGTTATATATCATTTTTGAAGCAGACTCGTGGTCAAAAACAGAAAAGGCACTTCATAATTTTTAACTTCGTTTTATTTCATCGCGGGAGGTATGAGTAAGGCACGTTCGCTCATAGTGCGGCACAAAAGCGGATTAGCGAAAAAGAGGGAGAAATTAATTATCCTTGGTCTTATATACCATGAGATTTTGATAGGGTTTTCTCTACACGCGTCGAATTAGGCAAAGGAATTATAGAGATCTTTTAGAAGAATTTGTTTAAATCAGCAAATTTTATCCCTTCACTCGGAGCGTGGAAACCCCTGACTACAGCATTTTAACAGAGCTTTTGTTGCATTAATTAAATAGAAAAAGTGAGATGAGATCAGGGAATAACAGAATATTTTAGAATGAAGTTAATATGCGCTGAATTGAGCTAAAAATTAGGAAATTAATTAAATTTAAATTAGATTTTAAAATATTACTTATATATATATATATATAAGCATTTTTTTTTTGTTTGAAGCAGAAGGCAGGCTTGAAGACATAGATGAGTCATTTTACATTTTAAAATTTATTTTAATCCATCGGGAAAGCATAATTATTTACAAGCAGAGAAGCGGACAAGGCACGTCCACCACAGCGCCGCACAAAAGCAGAAGTGGGGAAGAAGAAAGAAATAAATTATCCCTCGTCTTACATAGCCTCAGATTCTGATAGGAAAAATATTTCTTCACAGTGCTAATATATTATTAACATTTCGATAGGGATTTTTGCTACACGCGTTGCGGAGGTAAGAGAAACAGAGGGATCTTTTAAAAAAGAATTTGTCTCGTCAGAATTTGTCTCTCTTCACTCGGAGTGTGGGAAAGTTAGGCCTTTAGCCAATTCAGCAATTTTACAAATCTCTCTTGAATTAATTAAGTAGAGAGAGTGGAATTGGATCACGAAATAAGAGAATATTTTAAAATTAAGTTATTATGGGCTAAATTAAGATAAAACATTGGAAATTAATTAAATTGAATTTAAAGTTTAAAATATCAGTACATGTATATATTTCAAAAATTATCAAAATTCAGCACAAATTCGCACGACCGTTAAATTGGTATGAATAAAATGACAATTTTTAAAATTTTGGAACGGTGCACATTTTTTACGATAATATTTTTAGAAGTTACCTCGGCAAACGACAAAATTCAGCTTAATTTTAATTCACTAAAATTTCAAAAAAAAAAAATTGCTTCGAGGTGCACATTCCCACTCTCCAAGATGTATATGTGCCAAATTTGGTATTGTAGGTCAAATGGTTTGATTTTATTTAGTTAGTTGCCTCGAATACTTCGTAATTAGTATTCCGCATAAAAATTGCTGACCTTGACCAAAGTCGTGAATGCCACGAGTACTCAAATTATTATTTTGAGTTTTGTATATGTGCGTATAGTATTTTGTCGTATAATGAAGAAAATGGAATATGCATTTTCGAAGGATCACTTTTAATAGATTGAAATCACAACTCTATTCAAAATTACGATTTTGATAACAAAATCATATACCAAATTCCATTTATCTAAGTGGGTCTTTGAGTAGGAGTCTACATGCATTAAATATATATAGACAACAGCTGGGCAACGCTTTGACAAATTTGATACAAAATTTGAAACTTTTTATTTTGACTGTAGATGCTGAAACTGTGTACCACATTTAGCGATTTATCTCTATGTTTAGTATTCATTTGCATTCGGATAAATAGGCAAATTTCCTAAAACGATGGATTTAATTCAAAATTTTGTATATATAAACAAACGTGGTGTAAAGATCACATAAACAAAATTTATCCGTCTAACTCAAAGCGTTTTTGAATTATCGCGTTCACAGACAGACAAAATTCCAAAAATGCCTTTTTCATACTAAAGGATGTCTGAATTGTGGAGATATTTCAACATTTTGAGTTCGATTTTTTTTTTCTTTTTGAGAATTATAGTATCTTTTGTTTAAAAACGAGAATATAAAAATGGAAAACAGAATTCATTTCTAAATGTTTCTGAGTACAACAGACTACTCACTGTATACAAATTGTTCGTTCCCAAAATAGTGATTTGTTTTCATTGAAATTTATTTATTTAACTTTCATCCCATGAACTTATTTTTATTGGGATATTTCCGATGGTTTATTGCAAATGCTCTTAGCGTAGTTTCAAAATATAACTCAAATAAAATAAAACAAAGCAAAAAGGTGTTATTATTATTTTTATTATTACATTGACTTCAAATATTACTTCTTCTGAAGGTTAACAATGAACTATTTCTGACAAAAATTTGTTTTAAAAACGAATGATAAAACTTATAATAGATTTAACAGTGAACAATTTTTTTATAATTTTACTTTTGGAATGCATGCAAATGTTTCTTACGCTCTAATAAAATTCGTTTCGTTTTTTCATCTCTTTAAAGTGTTCAATTTGGTTTGATAGAAAAATAATTGCCCACAAATTTATATATATATTACGATAAATGTGGTTAATCTGTGATTATAAATAATCACATAATCACCAATTTATTGCATTTATCGCGCACATTATTGGTAAAAATTTTTACCAATTGGTGCATTTATTACATCATAGCAAAAGCCATGATGACATCTTTGTCGTTTCGAATCAGACTATTTTATTTGCTGAAATGAAATAAATATTTATGATAAAATCTATTAATATCATTTGTTTCACTACTTTACATATTTTTTTTATCATATAATCACATGAATTTTAGTGGCTTATGAAATTAGCCGAGGGAAATGCGATTTTGTACTGATAAAAATGCCTTCACGCTATTTTAAAGATAAAAAATTCTGTTGAAATAGAAAACAATAGTGAAATAAAAAAATTAAAATAATAAATTTAGATAAAGAACAGTTGTTTCTAAAGATTTCTCACTCCTTTACATATTTTAAGATAGCAAGAGGGAGTATTATTTAGTTTATTCTTTTAAGGTTACTTTTTTTTAAACTCTATAAAGTGCATGCTAAAGTAACACATTATCTGCAAATTGCGACTTGCAGGATGAAAAAATCATCCAAAATAGCTCTATAGAGCAGACTATTGGCTATCATATTTAGTACCTAATAACTTCTCGAATAACAGATACTCTCAAAGAAAGGGTTTCTATAATTATAATTAGATTTTGAATTAGAAATTAAAATGTTGGTCATTTTCTCAATAATTTCGGAGCATTTTATTGCACAAAAATTGTTTTTACTGTTCTTTTTAGGATCCCGGAATATTATTTTTGAACAACTGAACTCAGCAAGAAATGATATTGTTAGATGAAAGCTTTATTAGGTTTTGTTAGACCTTGATTTCCTAAAATTAGATGCAGTTTCTGGCAGTTGTTTTTTTCGCTTGTAGTTTTGAATCGTACTATTTCATTTTAATTCGAAATTGTGTATTGATTTGGCTAGTTCAAGTAGCAATGAAGCTCACAGGAGTTGTACTAAGAATGTTTTATGTAAATGTTATTAAATATTAAATCAGAGAAGCAGAAAGCGATGAATTAATTATTCCAATCATACCTGCAAGTAAGCGGGCCGCTCAAACTGCCACCTATTCTATTAATGCAATTTAAAACATTTAGTGACAAGCAGGAGATGAACTTAAGATAAATTTTCTCTTACTTAAAAAGAAATAAAAGAGGATATTTTTGAAAAAGCATCTGTTGAAGAATTTGACTATGGCATTTTCAGTTGAAATATCTATGATATTTTAGATTAACTGTAATTGGCCACTTAGACCCGCTACTAAGACACACGGATTTATCTGACTGACCGTGCCGTCACGACAGCATTACCGGTGGGAATTAAGGGCCATCACCGGTCACGGTACAACCCTTCCCATGGGAAGAACACCCCGTCATCGATAGGAGATAGCTGACCATCACCATTACTGTACCCACCCAGTTGGCAAGAACCAACCACCATACCAGAAGCTTCTCATCCTCACACCTGAAGCTCCCCCCGATGGGAGTGATTTTCAGCTTAAGAGATTTAATTAAATTATTTCTTATTTTGAAAAAGAAAACGTGTAAATATAAAAATGCTTTGTGCAAAAAAAAAAAAAAAAAATGTTAGAAATTTATTGTTTATTAAATAATTATTCTATTTTTTTTCCACTTACAAATTTGTATTTGATTACTGTAAATATATATTGTTCTCGAGTATTGTAAATTTTTGGCGTGTAAATTTTTGTAAGTAAAGTGTAAGTAAGTTTTTTGGTGTAAGTAAAGTGTAAATTTTTGGCGTTTTCCAGAGATTTTACATATTATCTGTGATTAATACGCAAAATCGAAGTAAATAGTAACAAAATATGCTTTTTAATTCAGCGTATTATCTGGATTCATCTTATTGTTAAATAAATGTAAACATCTCCCCCTCAATATTTTATTTCACTCTTATTTTGGTGAAATCAAAGCTTCCTGGCACATGCTCAAAAAGCAGAGATTGTTTTGATATCTAAAAATTGACACTATACAATTTCAAAATACAAAATAATAATAATAAGATTTATAGTGATTCCGGTTTTATTTTCCGACAATTTTTCTCTAATTTAAATAAATTTTTGAAAATACTTCTAATTTTATAGCAGTGAATATGCATCAAATCTAAACATCGTCTTGCTAATTTATGAGATTGGATGATATTTACTTATTTATTTTGTCAACGAAATTAATCTCTTAATTTCTTAATTTTTGAGTTATTGAAATGAACGCCATATCATTAAAAAAAAAAAGGAAGTTTCAATTGCTGAAACAATCTAAGAGAAATTAAAACAGGCCATTTAGTATAAAAAGACATACAGTGGTGGCCAAAAGTGTGGACATTTTTTGAAAGTTTAATGTTTTCAACTTTGCGTGCTTGTAGAATATATTAATTTTCACTTAAATACAAATGTTTATATATCAAACTGAAGGTAATTTAATGTAGAATTTAATAGCAAAAACAGTATTACAATATCTGTATTACAAAACAAGTTACGCTCATTTTAGTAAGATCTATCTTAGATTTGCATTTTTTTTAAAATGATACTTACACAATCAATACTTAGTAGGATAACCCTTATTTTTTAAGACAGCTTCACAGCGTCTTTTCATTGAGTGCACGAGTGTTTGGAATTCATCTTTCGTAATCACATGATGCCAAGAATCAATTGTCGATTCAATGTTGTCTTTTATTGGATGGACGTTTTTTTCGTACAAGAATTTTCAAACGTCGCCACAAATTTTCAATTGGATTGAGATCAGGGCTGTTTCCTGGCCACGGTATACATCTATGTCTTTATTTTGAAACCAAGCTTTGCATACTTTTGCTGTGTGGCATGAAGCTGAATCCTGCTGAAAAATAAATGGTGCTTTGTTGGGGAAGAAATCCCTGATGGAAGGTATCAATTTTGGTTCCAGGACAATTTCGATGTATTTTTTGCTATTCAGGATGCCATCAATCACTTGAATTCGGCCCGCACCATCTGCAGACATACATGCCCAAATCATGGCATTTGTTGTTGTTTTTATAGTTGCTTCAATGCAATCAGGATGAAGAGCTTCACCTACTCTACGTCTCACGTATTTTCTACCATCACTACCAAAGAGCGATATTTTAGTCTCATCGCTCCAGATTACTTGCTTCCATTGATTTTCTGACCATTTAATGTGTTATTTTGCCCACTTAACTCGTTTTTCGAGTTGCTTTTGATTTAAATATGGTCTTTTCCTTGGAATTCTAGCTTGTAGTCCAAATCCTGATAACCTTCTTCTTTTTGTTCTTGAACTTACTGCAATACCCGCTGCATTCATTTCACATCTAATGGCATCTGATGAAATTTTTCTATCTTGAAGGCATAGCCGTTTAATTTTTCTATCGGCAGTAGCAGTTGTGTATTTTTTTTCTGCCTGATTTGGCCTTATTTTCCACTGATTTCGTTTTTTCATAACGTAAACAGAACTTTCGTACACTAGAACAAGTCACTGAACCACCAACTTGTCTTGCAATTTCATCATAAGAGAGGCCATTTTCACTCAATATGACAATTCGGCTTCTTTTTGTAGATGTCCAATCAGTGTTGTTGGTGTTGTTTGTTTAAAATTAGTTTAATTAAAAAAAGGACTTAAAATATTCAAAAACAGCAATACTCTATTTAATTGTACTAGTTTGCATCATTCCGCAAAATATTTCCACAATAATAACTCTTTTACCATCCAAATAACCAAAATTATAGTTACAAACATTTGATGGGTCCTCAGAACAGTGTTTGTGATTGGCTAGTACGCTTTTATTACAAAACACGTCATTATTCAAAACGATTTGTGTTTTGATTCATATTTTTTGTTCTACTAAAATGAGCGTAACTTTTTTTGTAATACAGATATTGTAATACTGTTTTTGTTATTAAATTTTACATTGAATTACCTTCAATTTGATATTCAAACATTTGTATTTAAGTGAAAATTAATATATTCTACAAGCACGCAAAGTTGAAAAACATGAAACTTTCAAAAAATGTCCACACTTTTGGCCACCACTGTATAAGACAACTTTTTTCTTCTTTAAAATTATTTTCTCGATAAATTTTACTTGGATTTGAAAAAATGACAGCAGTTTTTAAAGAATTACAAAGACATTTGTTTTTTGTAGAACTATAAACGAGAAAGTAAATCTTATCTAAAAGAATAAAAAATAAATATTACAAAACAATTAATGTGTTTTTTCTATTAAATTTTCGATAACAATGAATTTCTCATTTAAATATTTGCTGCTCATTCAATGAAGAATTGTAGGATTGAAAGTAGTAGTGTAGTCGCAGACGATTATTATCGAATCTGCTTACAGATATGACAACCCTCCGCATTTGGTTTTGATTTCACCAAAATAACGGCGAGATAAGAAATAGGGAATTGCTCACGCTTTGAACTAAAACATGTTAGTTCGATTAAAAAAAGAAATCGAAAATCACAATTAGAAAGAACTATAAAAAATGTGCCAAACGAAAAACTCTGGAAAAGCTCTTATTGTACTTAATGCTTATCACCTTTTTGAGGAAAGAAATCACCCAAAAGAAGTAAGTGCGAGTTTCTGAAACGGACAGTAGTTACGCATTTCTGTAACTTTAATGAGAGCAATTCTCCCGACTCTTTTGTAGATGAACAAAGTTCAATGTGATTGACATTAGTTGCTCTACAAATATTCAAAGGATAATTTATTTATTGCCGTTTAACAGCTTTTAATGTTTTATTTGTCGGTGAATTGGAAGATGAGCTCAATTACCTAACCTTCCAAATCTCCTGGCATAACGTCATTTGATTTTTTTTCTTCTTGGGTTTCCATTATAAACATTCAGAGCCGGCCTTAGGGTTGCAGAGTCAAAATGGAAACAGATTTTGACAGCTCCAGTGCATCTAACTGTTTTAATAAATGATATCAAATGGGCAAAGAAACTGTATGCACTTTTAATAGCTAAAGTCATTATATTTATCATTAAAATATTTTTTTTTTAATTGGATATTATATGCAATATTGTGAAAGACAACGCAGAATTTCAGCTTGTAGCAGTTGCATTACACTTATCTTCTCTTTTGGATACTAGATGACGATACCTGATTAAGCCATCGCATATGTAATCCCATAATGCATTGCGATTTTAATGAGAATGAGATGTGACGCTGAACTGTGAAGCGCGCGCGTAAATGTCTTGTCTTTGTGTTTGTAATTGTTTAGTGTGTGAATGTGATTATTAAAGAAATGTTTCCTACAACATTCGTCCTGTTGCTTCCTGCACAGATCATAATAATCCACATACCACCACAAGCTATATTATTCAGACACTTTTTTAATTGCACTTTGATGCCATGAGGCCTAATTTCATTAGGCAGATTTGTGTAAAAAGTGAACAGAACAGGAATAAGGTTACTAAAAATGATATTTATCACAATTTGATGATTAAAAATACTTTGTTGAGGAAATCATGAACATTAAGTTGTGCATAAATGTTTTAATTGAAATTAAACATTTCAAATATTTTTGATGAACCAACTGCTCATCAAAGGCAGCTGGTTTAAAATAAACAGCGGCCAAATAGAATCAAACCTAGCTTTACGAGTATTTCACATAGCGAAGGTTTCCCATAAGTAGTAAAACAAAATGTAAAAAAATGACTCCTTTAACGAGCGATGTTTCGCAGAACAAGTACAGAGGAGACACAGTGACGTCACATAAGCCAATTATATTTAATTGGCTTATATCAGTCTTGCTGAATGTTTGTTTGAAGAGAATCCTTATATCTAAATTGAAGGAGTTTTGATCGGATAACGTTACTAAACACGATTCCGAAAGGTTTGAGCAAGTGCCTATAGAGCCTTAACCGATGAGATTTTATTTCTGGCCAAGATTACAGAGCTAGAGGTGGAGAGCAACGACATCAAAAAGCTGGTTAAAGAAAATGGCCAAAATTACGGAAGAGCTTATGGAGTTGCATTCTGTGTCAGCTGCGGAGACGTTTTGGTCAGAAGAGGAAGAAATAATAAACACAAGAGCAAAAAAAAAAAACTAGAGGAAAAAAAAAAAAATTCAATTTAGACATTTTTAGATAATTTTTTTTGTTGAAAAGAGTATATATTATAAATAATAACCTGTATTATTATAAGTTTGTTAGAGCGTTTTTTTTTTTTTTCGGAATGAACCGCATTGTTCTATTTTACATATTTCCTAAGGAAAAAATTATTTCTCTTAACGAATGTTTCGCATTACGACTAAGATTCTGGAACGAATTAAGCTCGTTAAACGAGTGTATTGACTAGCTTCATCTATGTACGAACTAAAAAAAAAAAAAAAATGCCCCGAACGACAGAAGCTATGATAGAATGACGTGAGGATGTGTATGTGATGTGTTTCGTGGAATATGGCTTCAGAAAACTGTTAACAAACGACACATATAATGCTGAAAGAACTTTATATCTTTTATATATGCGTACCTGTGATGTGTGCAATTAATTACTTAATGAATTACTTATATATTAATTACTTATTATTACTTATGCACTAAATGGTTGTTGACTATTATTTGCTCTTAAGAGACGTCACACGAGATTCCTCTGTAGATGCATTTCGGAAATGCAAACAATGTATAATCTAAAGCGACGGGTTATTTAATGTTGAAATAAGTTGAACAAAAGAAAGTGAAGTTATATCGGATACTTTAATTCATCATCTAATATAATCTACACAATTGAACTTGCGACAAACTGACTTGTTTTTGCTTATGTATGAAAAAAATCATTTTTATGCATTAATATTCCAAGGATAAAAATGATTGTACCTTCAAAGACAATGCGAGGTAAAGGAGCCAAAGAGCAAGCATATATTTCTAACAAACACCATCATGCTCTCTCTGCCATGTAATCTAGATGATTGTCTTTGATTATGTAATATCTACTGCTGTGAATTTGATATAGCAGACCGCATATTTTGCATGAATGGATGGAATGGAATTATAAATATTTATTTATTATTTATTTAGAAAGATCATTTATAATATTATTAATTGATATTTACATATATACGTTGTACATCGCCGTATTTGATCGTCCGAAAGAATTCTACAACAATAGCATTATGCTGCCAACTCTAAAATGTTAAATAAAAGAAAGGTTATTGGCAATCTAGATGTTTAGTTCAGTCTTTTAGAAGAATGCAATATGTTATATTGTGTTATAATTTTGTCCTAAAAACTAAACAAAACAAGACAAAAAGGTTATTATAGAATTCACTCCAGTAAGTTACCGCATTAAAGAAAGTGTAATTTATTAGATGTTAGAAGATACGAATAATTACATTTACATGCAAATGTGATTTGAATTCATCAGGAAGGTTTATGCTCACAATAAACAAAATAGATAAATAGTACAACTTAATCGTCTTTCCCAATTAGATGTTTAAAGATAAATTGTAGTGAAACCAGGAATATTAATCTATGCGCCAGTTTAAGTTTTTTTTAAAGTTTAGTTATATTAACGTCCCGTTTGAAGCAACACTAGGGCTATTTTGGGACGGACCTCGTAATTTTGAACCGCGGTCAGATGACGCGCCAGAGATTCAACTGAAATCAAACACATTCGTTCTTTTTATTGAACCAGCTGGCAGCCAAATGTTTAAAATAAAGGCTAAATATTTATTTATAGATTTTCATTAATATCTATTCTATTTGTGTAAAATAGAAATGATACAATTTTTCCTATTTTTGAAGGGATTGTAGATGATTAATCGACACCACCAACAGCAACAAAATCATAATAGTACCAGGATTAAATGATCAAATATCCTGACCATCTATTTGTTAAATTACCAAAAGCTTCTAATTAATCATTTGATTTAAATTTGAAAACATTATATTTTTGATGTGTTAATGAAAATCGAATATTATTTTTCAATTTGATACAAAACAAATACCTTCTTAAATAAATTTTTATATTCATTAATACTAACCCCGTTTAAATAATTTTTTATATCAGCCGCGATTATTTACATATTTTATTTTATTTTGTTAATACATGGGAAATTATAAAAAAATAAATTAAAATGAAATAAAAAGATTAATTTCAAAACGAATTTAATTAAAAACTATTAATGAGTCATGATAATAAAAGACTTCATGATCATTTAGGTTTACCTTTTATAAATGCACGATAGGAAATGGATCTCAAGTACTCCGTTTGTGTACTATCTGGAGAACATGGAACCGTGAGAAACTGCATATGCAGTATAGATAAAAAACTTGTAAAATAATTTGTTATCATCTACATTTTATGAATTTTAAACAAGCCCGGCTAGCTCAGTCGGTAGAGCACGAGACTCTTAATCTCGGGGTCGTGGGTTCGAGCCCCACGTTGGGCGTTTCTTTTGGTCCCTATTTATCTTTTGCAATTTTTTTTTAAATGACATATAATCACATACATTTTAAGAATTTCATAAGCCCGGCTAGCTCAGTCGGTAGAGCACGAGACTCTTAATCTCGGGGTCGTGGGTTCGAGCCCCATGTTGGGCGTTTCTTTTTGTCCCTGTTTATTGTTTACAATTTTTTTTGTTGTTATATTCCGTTACAATAAAGAATCCATGTTTATAAAAAGAAGTGTTTGCGAGTGTGCATATTGGCGCAATGCAGGCAGAACCTTAGACCCAAAGCCATCAACTTCGGCACAGATATATTTAAGAAGGTCGGAACGCTAATCTCAAAAGCGATTTTTAATTAATTTCAAATTAAACAAAATTTTGACGTTTTCCCTCCATAATTTTGAAAAATATTGTAGCACAGATTTGATTTTTACGCTATTTCAAAATTTCAAAAATTTTCTTTTAATTGTGTATCAATTTAATTGTGTGCAATTTCTTTTTCCTGCATTTTGGAAATTTTTTAAATATTTTTTTTTTTTTTTTGCTTGATTTTTAGTTAAGATTTATAGTAAACCTGATAGTTCGGCAAAAACGTATGTTATAGAAATTCTGGCACTTCCTAAAGTTGGCTTTTTGAGAATTCACACTTCAAGGAATAGAATGTAAAAGAAAGAAAGGCTGGTTATAAAAAAGGTGTTATATAAAATTGTAACGGAAATAAAAAAAATACATCATTATAACGTTCTGAAATTATTATTTGACTTGATGAATTTCACTACAGATTCATTATTTCATCAATATATAACTGTTCAATATATAACCATTAATAGTTTAATTCTTTCTGAGCCCATGGAAAGTGCACTTACATCAATTTTTAAATGTTCGCAGTAAGTTATTTTACAATCTTTGTTTAGAGTTTCTATCGCTTAATAACATCAGATACCAAATGGAGCTAAAGAGGGTAGTAAAGCCAGGAGCATAATATAATTTTTCCATCTTCAATTGTCACCAGATGTGATTCATCTATAATACAATCATGCACTGCCGTCAGTAACGTTGGGCGGAGTTAAAAATAGTCCCACACTTTAGGTATAGGGTATTGAGAAAATTCCAACTTCATCCATTGTTGGATGCGAAAGTCCAACTTCTGTTTTGGCATGTATCTAGCAATTTAGACAAGTTTTTTTCTTATGTTAGTGAATCCCGGTTTTATTGATTTATCAGTACGCGAATAAAACTAAGCATTAATAAAAATCAGTTATAGGACTAGAAATTTCACATTTAATTTACATTTATTTTGTTGCATTCTAACAAAATTTACTAAGGTGAAGTCTACCATTTTTATTATTTTATATTTATACTGATTCATAATAATATATAAAATGCAAATTTAAAGGATAAATATAAACTACCATCCTAATCTGACTATCAACTTGTTAATCTTGTGACTTTCCTGGTCCATTGTCTTTCCTTATATAGAATGCATTTACATAAAATTTCACCTCGTTATTTGAAAAGAAAAGTAAGAATTTAATGGAATCAGTCAACTGCAAAATACTGTGCGCTAAGATTAAAATGTGTATATAGTATGAAATAAAAATACTGTTTATCTACATCTTGAAAATAATAAGAAAAATCAATGATCCAGTTGCGCTGTCCCAGGCTCTGACTCGATTTTGCCACATTTTTTTTTCTTATAAAAACTTATGACCGCTAGATATATAAATGATTGATTGCCTGAATTCTGTATTTTTAAGAGAAATTTTTTTTTAAAAAAAAGTACTGATTAAATATACATAATTTGTGGGGAAAACTGTTAACAAAATCTAATTAATGGACAGATTTTGAAAAATTTTAACATTAGGTCATGACTTCTACATATACAGGGTGTTCATTAATTATTGTCGGGGTTTCCGTACCTCATAACTTTCGAATAAAAAATATTACGCAAAAACCGATTACGTATTAGTAAATTACAACTCAAAGAATTTTATTAATGATATTAAAGTGTAAAGTTTGCACAATTTGCACTTTGCAGGCATTCAGCTGAAGGCGATTATGTATTCGTAAATTACAACTCAAAGAATTTTACGTGGCAACAATGCGATCTTAGCGCATTTGCAGTCTGGGTAATTAAAACGTCATAAATAAAAATGGCGACCGTGCAAGAAAAAGCAGTGTGTGTATTGTGGTTTTTCGAAACTAAATCAGTCATAACTACTCAACGTCGCTTCAGGACCACGTACAAGAAAGACCCTCCTTCGGATAATTCTATCAGACGCTGGTTAACACAATTTCAGGAAACTGGTTACGTTCTACACCGAAAGGGAGCGGGAAGACCGAGCACGTCGCAGGAAAATGTTTATCGTATCCAAGAAACGTTTACTCGCAGTCCACGAAAATCAACGAGACAAGCAGCTGTGCAGTCACATATGCCCCATATGACGATGTGGAACGTTCTCCATAACCGCCTTCATCTGAATGCCTACAAAGTGCAAATTGTGAAAGCTTTACACCCGAATGATAAACCGCGTAGTTTTGAATTCGCCGAACAAATTTGACACGAATTGAGGATGATGAAAACTACCTTCGGAAATGGTTCTTCAGTGAGGAATCCACTTTTCATGTGTCAGAAAAAGTGATTAAACATAACTGTAGAATATGGGGCTCGGAGAACCCGCACGATTATCGAGAATTGGAAAGAGATAGCCCAAAGGTGAATGTTAGGTATGCTTTATCACATACTGAAGTTATTGGACCTTTCTTCTTTGCTGGAACAACAAAACTCTTTGACATGCTGGAGATGTATGCGGTTCCTCAGATGCAGCAACATCAGCCAGATCTGATATTTCAACAGGATGGTGCACCCCCACATTGGGGCATGATTGTACGTGACTTTTTAGACGAGAACTTTCCCGACAGATGGTGTGGAAGAGGTGGACCAATCCCATGGCCTCCGAGATCACCAGATATAATACCGCTGGACTTCTTTCTATGGGGGTTTGTCAAGAACATTGTGTACAGGACCCCTGTGCCCTTCTTTGATGAACTGAAGCGCAGAATTGTTACTGCGATCCAAAATGTTACCCCACAAATGCTGGAGAACGCTTGGAGGGAAATCGAATTTCGTCTCGATATGTTACGAGCCACGAAGGGCAGCCATGTGCAAATTCATTAATCTTTTTAATATCATTAATAAAATTCTTTGAGTTGTAATTTACGAATACGTAATCGGTTTTTGCGTAATATTTTTTTATTCGAAAGTTATGAGGTACGGAAACCCCGACAATAATTAATGAACACCCTGTATAGTCGTCCTCTTCCCAATGTGTTTTTGATAGATATTGAAAAAACATTGCTTCACCGTACATTTCTCATGAGGAAAACCTGCAAAAGAATTCGCCAGCCTTAACCACTAGAACTATTTTCGAAAATTTTAATTTCTTATGAAAGCTCATGACATCTAGTTGAGTCATCCATGGTCGTTTGTTCTTCACTGCTCATCATTTCCCAGATAACAATAATAATAAAAATCTATTTCATCGCACATTCTTTACGGGGAAAAACTCCACTGAGTTCCTTAGATACTTTCGTTGAAATTATCTAAGAATTTAGAAAATTTTAAAGAAACGATTTAGAAAATTTTTGTTTGATATCATTGCTTATGTTCCTCTCAATTGACTAACAATACTGCAAAATAAAACATGACAGAATCTGTAACTTCCATAACTGAACTTCCTTCGCCAGTTTTTGTTATCAATTTTTAACATTGTGGAAAACAAAATAGATAAATAAATAATTAAAATAAAACACTTTAAAAACCTTCAAAAACAAGTGCAAAAATTGACAAATAGTCACACATAAAAATGTGGTGCGTGGCTTAACACGCATTGCCAAATTTACTTTAAATTAAAGT